>DWQW01002972.1:0-24430 GCA_018249695.1 Heliconius erato demophoon
TTATATTTCCATTTCTTCGCTCTGGTGTCGAGGCTAAGCGCGGCGTTGAGTTCTGCCACTCAACACGCAATGCCTCCAGAATTCGGCAGAAAGTGGGGAACGGAGTGTCTTAACACTAGGTTCCCTCATCCTACCCTGCTGTGTGCGGAATACAGCGTGTAGCTGATTTAGATTTAGATTTTTACATATATTTTATAATACCCAATAACAATGAAGAATGTAAATACGTTCGCAAATATTTAATATGTAATGTAATTTGATTTTGCTCGTTTCGCTTGACATCTTTCGCTTGCTTCGCTTGCTGTAATAATAAAGAATTAACTAAAAACAGTTTAATTCTATAAAGAGTTTTATGAATACAACAATACATTTTTAGGTATAAGTTTTTAGGCATTCAACGTACATTCTAATATAATAATAATAAATGTGAAAGTTTGTATGGATAACGCAAAAACTACTGAACGATTTTAGATGAAACTTTACAGTAATAAAGCTTATACATCAGAATAAGACATAGAATACGATTTATGCAACAAAATATATAACTTTGCTATAATATTACAATAAGCCCAAGCGGGCGAAGCCGCGTGTCGGTGGCTAATAATTTTATAAATGTAAAAGTTTGTGAGGATGTATGTTTGTTCCACTTTTACGCTAAAACTACTGAACGGATTTTGATGAAACTTTACAGTAATATACATCAAAATAACACATAGAATACAATATATTTAATTTTCTATAACGTGGATATTATAATAGCGGGCGAAGTCTCGTTTAGGTCGGTAGTTACTGATTAGATATCTACTTATAGTCCAGATGTTTTCGTAGGTTAAATTTTACAATATAACGAAGCGAAAAAACAAGTTTAAGAGAGCAAACATATAAAAAAAGAGATAAAATTTATGAATGTTAGCTTTTAATTAACAGATCTTTAATATATAGGTACTTATACAGTATTAAAATTTATCGTGGGCCATGGCGACCATGATTTACATAATACAAATTTAAGTTAATCAAACACCAAAGTAACCGCCGTAAAATTATAAGAAATAATCACAATATTATTGATTGAGAAAAAAAATTATGGTGTTAGTTACTAATTGTAAAGATACGCCTCACATTCTTTATAAAATAAATTATGAATAATAATTTTATTAGGTATACATTATCTTGAGGCCAGTCGTTGTGAAGGGGCACAAAGTGTGACTGTAAAATCGACTGATTGTGGGTTCGATCCCCACTCGAGAACTCAGCGCTAAATGGGGAATATAGTGTCTTAACACTAGGTTCCCTATGCCTACCTTGCTGTGTGCGGGAAACAGCGTAAAGCTGATTTTTTTTACAAATTATCTTTATATTTCTTCTAACAACTGCCAGTTTATTTTTATAACATTTTAGTTTCCGCAAAGATTTTTTTTTCATTTCTTTATTTCTTTATTATTTTACGTAACGCAAGATTACAGAGCTATACAGCCTACTTTGAATGTTGCCTCCTAACCGCGACGTTTTCTGTGCTGGACAATTTTATTTTTGGCTTAGCTTTATTCTACACATGACAGCTTAGACAGAGGGAACCTGAGAAATTAGTCTTAAGACATTTCCGTTTCCCACTTTCCGCCGAATTCTGTGGGCATTGCTTGTTGAGTCAATTTTTAAAGAAAGGGTAACAGGACTTAATTTATTTCAGTTATTAAACGTCACATCTATTTCATTATTTAGTAGATCGGCTTGTCAAATTACATTAAATGAAAAAAATATAATCAATTTTTATAATAATAACACTTGAAACAACCATCTCCACGTGCAATGATACTTCTAAAATAAATTTGCTATGACGATGTCAATCTATAAAATCTTTAAGTCGGCCCAAAAACTTATAATTTAGCATATCTATTGAAAGCCAGTATCTTATTAACTTTTTTAAAAATCAAAACCAGCTTCACGCTGTAACTCGCACACAGCAGGGTAGGCAGATCGAACCTAGTGTTGCGACACTCCATTCTCTACTTTCCGCTAAATTTTGGAGGCATTGCGTGCTGAGTGGCGGAACTCAACGCTGCACTTTCTCCGATACCAGAGCGAAGAAATGAAAATATTAAATATTTTATTTCCTCTAGAGGGAATCTTTGTGCCCCTGCGCCACGACTGGCCTTAATACATAATTATAAAAAAAAATACAAAAAAAATATAGCGATCCAAATATATTTTCTATTCATACTGATTGAATGCCCAGCTCGCGTTCTCATTATCAGCCATGTGTTCTTGGAAAGAGTAGTGCAAAGTCATCGTTATTCAAATCTCTTGTTTGTTTTGTTGTTTGGTTGATCTTACGCGTTATTTTTTAATCTATAATTATTAGAGTTCCGTGGGGGTATCTTGAAATGTAAAAACGGAACTCTTAAAGGATTACTTTGTTATCTGTCTGTACGACTGTCAAGAGCATTTACAATTTATCTATAGGTTGTGAGGAGGTACGAAGTTGAAATTTATATCAAACACTTACTCAAGCATAAAAGTTAAAGCATAGAAAAAATTGAAGTTTTTAAATTAACATAACCATCAATTATTCTGTATCAGCTTCACGCTGTATCCCACACACAGCAGGGTATGCAGAGGGAACCTAGTGTTAAGACTCTCCGTTCCTCACGTTCTGTCGGATTCTGGAGGCATTGCGTGCTGAGTGGCAAAACTCAGTGCCGCGCTTTGCCTCGACACCAGAGCGAAGAATGGAAAAATGAATGGAAATATAAATTTAAATATTTCATCTCCTCGAGTAAAGGGATCGAACCCACAACGAGTCATTTTTACAGTCACGCTAGGTGCCCCTGTGCCACGACTGGCTTCTAATTATTCTGTAATTTGTATGAAATTTGTCGCATAATCAGAATTTATAAGGTACTTTCCGTGGATTTACAATTATGAAATTTGACACGAAGTGACTGAAGTTACAATATAAATAAAAGAAATAAAATAAAGGTGAAAATTTGTAGGTATTTCATAGCACAAAACCGGGTAAGCACAAATCAGGCTCGCCCACCGAGGGTTCCGTACAAAAATTGCAGATCTCGAGCATCTTTGCCTTTCATCGGATACCTCACTTGAATTAGCGGCTTTTAATACCAATTAAGGCCCCCCTTAGGCAATTATTTTTTGGGTTTAACGACAAATATACAGGTTTTGGATATTTTCCTGAACTGGTACTACCTGTAGATACTAGTTGTCAAATTTCATAATTCTTTGTAAATCGGAAGTACCCTTTAATTTTGATTCCGTTTATAGTGTCGACATACGCGTTTTATGATATAAACAGCCATATCTTTTTTTAAGTAAATATAGATTTTTTTTTCAGGAAATCAAGAGACCGTAATTCTGACTATAATATTTGAATTTCAACTCGATATCTATAAGCTTTCCTGAGATAAAGTCTCTTGACAGACAGATAGACAGACGTTCGAATACCAAAGTGATCTTATATAGAGTTCTTTTTTTTTCTTAAAAAGTACGGAACCCTAAAAATTATTACATACTTATTTATATTTGTATTTAATTTCATACAAAATAATATACTTATAACACGATCTTTCACGGTTTCCAGAATGTGCGGATTCGAGTCCCGTTACGTAAAAAAAATTATACGTTTTCTAAATAAATATTTTTCTTTCCTAAGTGTGGAATAACACTTTAAAAATGTTTAAAAATATAAAAAAAATAGTATTCTCTTTTGCCAAACGACAATTCTAAGTAATTATCTTTGGGTAGCAGGAATTTGTAAAAATCTCACTACAAAGATACTAACAACATAAAAAAGTGGTAACAAGCGTATAAAAATTTCGACGTAGCTTGTTGAGAACGTATGGCTTAGTGGTCAGAGCGCCTGGTAGGTTTCCAGGAGGCGCGGGTCCCTCTACGTTCAAATTTTTATACGTTTTCTAAATAAGTATATACCAAGTTATTTCATAAAGTCATTTAATATGTGAATATTGAAATCGCTCCAATATCTATCATTAGTTGACGTTGCTCTATCAGAATAAGTTGTAACAGAATACGTTGTAATCGAAAATATTTTGTTAATAAATTATAAATAAGTATTCCAATATCTAAAACAATATTAAGTACCTTTTTCACCATAGAAAGATAGTCTGCGTCAAATTGACGCATCCGTTTTGTAAATATTGCTGACCACCTGTGGTTCACAGAAGCCTAAATATGGCGAGGCGAAGTTTCTATTTGATTATCATAGTTAATTTTTATTATACCTACATGCATAGTGGTCCCTGCTACCAAGAATGTTATAAAAGTGATCCTTGATCAAGATAAGGTTGGGAACCCCTGCTCTAAGTAAATATCGATCTGATTAGGACATCTCATGGATCGCTAGAAGCTTTCGTGAGGTGTATGTATCATTAAGACAAGTATCACCGATTTTGAATTATAACAACTATATAAGTTAAAATGACGCATGCATCTTTTATGTGTTTTTTAAGATTTTAATTTATGTTTTTTTATTGATTTTGCCTTTTTAAACTTGAAGATATCAAGTAAAAGATATCATGTACTACAGTACATATATATGTACTCAGTAAATATATATTTACTGTGCGTACGTTTATTTAGAGTTCGATATTTTGTTGTGATTTAACAAAGCAACGGGCAAACCGAACATAAATGTTTTTTTTTATAATGTTCAGAAAGAAACTTGAGGTTCAAGTTTAGTTTTTTTTTTCTAAAATTAATTATCTGATTTTTTTGTTATTTGTACATATGTGTTACATATAATTACAGATATTTTATTCAAAATAATAAATATATTCCGATCTATGGTCAAATAAAAGATATGCATCAAAATTACACATGATGTGTCATCTTTAATGTACATAACAATATTACTATCTTACTAGGGTTAAAGATGCTGATAATATCATTATAAAAATAGTAACTTTATTTAATAAAACACGAAATGTTCTTAAAAAAACCCATGGCATTTTGAAAAAACAATATACCTTAATAATATACAATTTATATAAATTCTTAAATAAAATGTAAAATGTGTACAAAACACATTTCGGAATAAGTAGTCAATTTTCTATATAAATTAATGCCATAAATTAAAACATACCTCAGTTAAGGAATATGTGCGTTACGCTGAATATACAATAAATAATAGAAACATAATATTTAAATTAGAGTTAAAAATAATACATTTTTGGATTCATATATTTATAATATAAATATGTTATTGATTTTAGGATTATAGCAATAAAAACACTTTTAGTTTCTTCTGTTAAAAAGAAACGACATTAAATGTTTATTACTACTGTTACAAAACTTCTATATCACAAAATTTTACAATGTACACGTTTCTCATTAAACGGATAAAATTTAAAAGGCCTTTTGACAGTCCGTAGCGTCATTACAGATTATACAATTATATCATAAACATTTTGACAGATTAAAATTAAAGGAAATTATAATTTACTTTACATATTTTTAAAGAAAATAGTTTATAAAGTTATTAATGAACGCAAGCAAAGCTCATTTTTTAAGCTGTACCAACATTTCCCTTGACAGCTGTCATTTCAGGTGTAAACCGTAAACTGTGATGTCAACAACGAACAACAACGTATTTCAATTTAATTAAACAAAAATAATTTAGGTTGTTACGGTACATAATTGCAATATTTTTGTAATTTAAAGATATTATTTGAAACATATAACCCTAACTAATTTTAATTAAAAGATGATTTGATTCATAATATCATAGAATTTTGTAGCGAAAGTAGAGTATATATAAGGTGTGGCATCACTCCTCCTTTGACTGTTGTTTACTTATTTTCTTATATTTTTACAGAGTTCTCACGTTTTGACCTACAATAAAATAGAAATTATAAAAATAAAACATGACGGTGTTGGAATCTTTCTGGTCACCATGTATTTGGTCTTCGAACGTGAAGACTGGGAGCAAAGTAGTGGCGGCGTATACAGCAGCTATGAGCTTAGTACTGATTACATTTATAGCATACCAAATGACTGGTGGAGATTCAACACAGTTATGGAATCCATTATTTGAAGCAGATGTAAGAGGATGTAAGTGTATAAGGTTCCTTTTTTTTTTTTGTAATTTTAACCTTGTGTTGAAACATTCAATTTTATGCTTTTTACCAAGATCTAAGACCTATGTGACGAATTATCTGTTAAGATACTCCAGTCTCCAGATCCTGTCTCAATTTAAAGACTAAAGAATTCTTACCAGGGTAAGGAAAAGATAATTAATCCTACCCCTGAATGGAAATCAAACCTGCCACTTTACTTCAGTGGCCTCATGTGATTATTCTGATAAATATATTATAACTAAGTTAAAAAACAAATATTTTATATTATTTTTATAATTTTTCAGCTCTTCAGGTGTTTGGAACAATTTTCATAGTAATCTTGATTTGTCTTATTATATCATCTATTCTCATGGTAAGTAAGATTTCTACATTTCTTTAAATAGCTTATAATAATATTCTATTGTTAACCTCATTATTTAGATATAATATATAATATAGAGTATATTATACTCATACTAATATAGAGTATATTATACTAATATACAGTATATTATAATCTATATGTTATACTAGCAAGAATTTGTTTTCTATAATTTTAATTTAGTAAAAAATAATTTGATTTTTATATTCTCATTTTTCTGCTCTGGTAATAAGATAATATATGGTGCTGAGCCATTCAATATGTAACATGTTGAAAAGGAGGCAGGAAACTATCAACATATTTGAGAGGCAGTCTCTTCCCTCTTAACACTGGCTTACCTCTGCCTATCCTATTCTACAGAGCTGTAAAAAAATAAGGCTACCTCATCTTCACTAGATTTAGATATAATTGTTTAAAAATGAAAAGAAATTTTATACTTTGCTAATAATTTTGTTTTAAAATTTCAGGTAATGGGAATTAACATGTGGTTACGAGGACTAATGCTACCTTGGCTTATTACTATGGGAACTATTATTACGTTTCAGTTTATATTTGGACTATGGCTGCTCGGAGGATATTATATTTATGTAAGTTATTATGTTAGTGGATATTGTAAATAAGAAATTACAGTAGTTTGTTGATTATTGAATGTAATTGGAAGACATTTGGTAACATACCAATAGTTTTTGTCTGTTTGTCATTATTATTCTTTTTAACTTACACAGGCTTACATTTATTGATTTTTAATTGAGATTTTACTTTTAAAAATAAAAAAATCAGCTTCACGCCGTAGCTAGTGTTAAGACACTCCGTTTCCCTCTTTCTTCCGAATTCAAGAGGTATTGCATGTTGAGGGGTGGAACTCAAGCCCGCACTCTGCCTTGACACCAGAGTGAAGAAATGATTCATCAATTGTCAGTAGATTTTACAGTTACACTTTGTGTCCCTGCCCTCCGGAGGGTCCTCATGCTTTTACGTGACCTTCCTCCAATATCTTTGATACTATGTTTTCGAAGGTCAACCGAGGTCTCCCACTATCTCTCTTACCACTCACTTTACCATCATACTTCATATATACTATAAGTACTATAATACTATAAGTGCATAGATAGATAGACTAGCTACATAGATAATAGACTTATTTCATTTAGGTTACTAATTTATTTATCTACATACAATATAATGAGGCCGGTTGTGGCACAGTGGCACAAAGTGTGCCTGTAAATCTGATTGGTTGTGGGATCAATCCTTACTCAAGGCAATGAAATATTTATTTCCAATTTTTCCATTTCTTGCGGGATACAGTGTGAAGCTGATTTTTTAATTTTACATTATAACAGTTAGAATTAATTAAAATAGTGACCATCCAATCCATTGCTGTCTACTGGAGTGGAGAAATGAAAAAAAAATATAATAATCTCAATATTGTCTCTGCCAAAGGAGCACAAGCTTGCAACTGTAAATGTGACAGGTTGTGGATTTTGATTCCACTTGAGGAAATGAAGTATTTAATATTTTTCATCATCTCTCTGATAACAAGGCAAAGGGTGGCATTGAGTACCACCATTTAGCATGCAATGCTTTCAGAATTCAGAGGAAATTTGCGCTTAAAAAAAAAATATATATAATATTACTTGAATATTAATTTAATGAGTATTTAAATGTAAGCATTGTTTGTCTGTCTTTATACTTAAGATTAATCAAGTGAGCCTTTGAAAACACCATTTTAAATGAAATGTGAAAATTGTATCAATGTCATATTGGCAAGGAAAAATATTAAACAATTTAAAATATTATTCGAACACTAAGAAACTCAACCCTGCACCCTGTTTACCAGAGTGGATGTAAACAAATCAAATAAATAAATTTCTCCAAATTATGATGGAACCAACAACCTTTCGCATTAGTAGTCAGCTGCTACCCCTCTGTGCCATGAGTGCCTGTTTATTCTTATAAGATCTTGATTTAAGTAGTTTTAATTTGGTCAATATTTAATGTTTTATTATTCTCATTTACAGCTTGATGCAACTTTTGCCGCCTTATTAGACTTTTTCTGGATGTCATATAATGTAAGTGTAATCATTTAAATTATAATTTTTAATTAATACAATAATATGAAAAAAAAATAATTGAATTTACTTTTTAAAGAGTGTAGCAACAACAAGTATGTGCCGTGTTGAGAGTTCCGTCATAAAAAAACAAAATGTATTAAACATGACCAAAAGATAAAGAATGGAGTATCTCTAGGACACTCTTTCTTTTCATATTAAAGTTAAAAGATTGGAGTATTTTTTTTTATATTACTTATTATATTTTTTAATTTCAGATCTACTGCTGGATGTGCGTTCTCTCACAATACCAAATAATATTGGAAATGCAATCTCCGAATATTGAAATATTGGTTGAATATTAATTTATTGACTAAGATATTTAAATGTAAGCATTGTTTATCTATCGATAGTGTAGAGATATTTAAATAAACTACTTAAAGTGAGTAATCAAGGGCGAGGTGTATACTCTACCCCCCACTTTTCGTTCTTTCTCGCGCACATACTTAATGCAAATTTAAGATTTATATGCTTTTCTCAAGGATGACATTGTCAGAACTGGAACAAGTTAAAATGAGACCACAAGGGAAGCATCAACTTGTAAATAAAAAAAGAATGATCAAAATTGATTAAACATGTAATTTTGATATTAAAGTGGACAATTTTATCAAAATTTTAATACTGCTATATGACTGGGAGCCATATAGTCTTACGTCTCAATTTATAAACCGCTCTCAACTCTGAGATTGATTTTGAGAACGGGCTTTTGTCTGAATAATGTTTTAATAATTTGGACATGAAGGAAATTGATCCCAGTATCGTATTCATATTATCTTAATAGAAAGTAGTAAATTATCATTTTTATACTATTGATAGATGTACAATATAAGGTTAAGCAATAGTTAGTTCTTAACAAGTCTTTTGTTATATTATGGCCCCTATTTATAAACTGCCCTCAACTCTGAGATCCATCTTAAGAGCGATCTTGATCTTGAGAAATTATGAAAATATTGTAGATTCCTGCTCTGAATACTGAGATCTACCTTGAGAGTGATCTTGAGAAGCTATCTTCATTCATAACGACTTTTCGATCTCAGAATTGAGAGCGGGTTTTAAATACGGGCCTAAGTAAATATAAATAGTAAAAAGAAGTTATGTGTTCAACAAATAGTGTCAATGTATCGCACAACAATAATATTTGTGGTGTTTTGACCAAGTGGTTCATTTTAAATGAAACTATGGCCAGTGGCCACGGGTAGACTGAGGTGGCATTCGTTCAGACAAATGCCACCTCAGTCTACCCGTGATAGTAAATATATGCGATTAATCCGGTTAAAATAGTTTCATTTCAAATGTGTAATAATCGTGAAAATCAAAGAAGTTATTAAGTGGTTCATTACTTAGTTTTCTTTCATTTTCAAAATGTATATCTGAAACACTTTATATTGTTTAGTTGTTAGAGACCATTGAGTTGTTTATGGGTTCGATTCCTTTAATAGGTAAGTCGCTAATTTTCATTTCCCTACTATAGTAGTACTTAGAGAGATATTGTTTTCTGCCAGTTAACTCAATTTATCTTTTTTAATTAGGGTGAAGTCTTGACATTGAGTATACATCAGAGTGATTCATCACTAATTTCTCTTGATTTTGACAATGACGAACGAAGATCTGATATTTTATGCTATTAAATATATTTTCAATCAATTTATTTATTAAAAATTCAGTTTTATAACAAATGTTAGTGTTATATAGTTTTTCTTTATTAATTCTTGAGAGTCGTAGAAAAATCACGTGTGGATAATAATTTTATAATCTTGTTATGGAAAACTAAAAGCTAATATAACAATGTCTAAATGAATTTAGGAATATATCAACATATCATATGAATATTAATTTAAATTTGAACCGTCCAGTAAATTGAATTGTATGTAACTAAAATACAGTATGGTCGATGAGTCGTGGCCGCACTGAAGTTAGCGGTAGATGGCTGTACACAGATTTGATTTTAGGATATTTTCTTATTTTTGATTACTTTCTTTTAAGCGTAAGCGTTGTTGTCGTTGCGTACAATGATCAAAAATTCAGAAAGTCTAATTTCACGCACGGCCACAACTCGTCGACCGTACTTTACATATATATATAATAATTATGAATGATAAATTTGTGAAAATAAATACTATTTTAATTATACTTGTTTTGTTGTACTAAAAAAATATTAATTTTATAATATTAAGTGTAATTTTTTTATAAATAGATTTAGTAATTTACATTAAATTGTAAACTTCCGTCCATTTTACACCACCGTCTTAGCTTATTATTTTTTAATTCGTATAGCGTGTATATTATTTTTTAATTCAGGGAATCACATAAAAAAATATATTTTTTTTAAATTTAGACTTTAAATGTATGACTATGATTAATTTAGAATTAAACAATGATTGTTGACACAAAAAAAAGTATTTAGAATGCGGCGTTGAGTTCCGCCACACAAAATGCCTCCACAATTCGGTGCAAAGTGGGAAACGGAGTGTCTCATCACTAGGTTCCCTCTACATACCCTGCTGTGAAGCTGTAGTAAATATCTAGAATGGTATTAAAGAATCACTGAATCTATTAGTGCCTTTTTAATTATTGTAAATAATAACAATATGATGCGTTTTAAATAAATATTTCTAAGCAGTTTATTTGTAAATTAGAAATATTTAATAATTTACTTTACATATTTTAATATAACATTGATATAATATCAAATGGGTTAAAGTATGTATAATACCGTCATAGCTCAGTCGAAAAGATATCTTTCAAACGCATGTCGATGACTTGTAAATGTTAAGAAAATAAAAAAAAACAACACAGTGGTTGTGGGTTTGGGTCACACTACACAATTTTTTAAGCTTCACGCTGTAACACGCACATAGCAAGATAGGCATAGGTAACCTTGGAACCTAGTGTTAAGACACTCCATTTAGACACTTTCCCACTTTCCGATGAATTCTAGCTCTGGTAAGATAAAACATAATTATAATATGAATAAACGTTAATTCTTCTCTTTTACTTCTCTTTAATATAAAACTTATATATTATAGAGAATTTGTTTGACATTTTGATTTTGTGACTTCAATGACATAGATAATATATGCCTCATTTTAAAATCAAACTGGCCTTATTATATGAAGATGCCTATATATTGTATGTTTACTGTAAGTTTAAAAATGAAATATATATTTGTATTTACATTATACGTGTTTTAATTACCAAATTAAAAAACCTTTTAAATTTGCATACATACTATATGAAATAGAGAAAACAAACGAAAGCAATGTCAGATATTATTATATTATTAGTTTTAATAGTAATAGTAGTAATTGCTGCATTTTATTATATATTGATAGTGTTCCCTTATAAAAATAATATGTTTAAGGTACTATTATAAATTTAGTGAAGCTAAATTATATGATTGAATTAGTATAGAATTTAAATACTTACTAATTAATTTATGAAATAATATGCGTAATGACATATTAATCTTTTTTTCTTTTATCGCGCATAGAGCTCTGTAGGCGAGGGAACCTATATTATTAAGTTATATTTTTACATCGGGTCCGCAATTCTTTTATGGGACAATGTGTACGCTTTTACAATAGGATCCCAGAAAACGTCCGAGAATGTTCTATATCACAGTTTAAAAGAGTTGTGAAGACGTTTGTGTGTTAAAGGTTATATCCAAATTAATGATTATATAAATGATAACACGGCTTGGGAATGAAATGCTCGCTCCAGTCTATTTCAAAGTATCATTGTCAGAAACGTTGAAATGTGATTTTGTATAATTGATTTAAAAAAAATAAGTCCCGCTGAGTTTCTTGCGCCGGTTCTTCTCAGGTCTGAGGCATTAATTTTAGTGAACTGGTGGTAAATTATTTGACGTTCAAAAAATGAAGCATGTAACTTCTTATTTTGAATAAAATTATTTGACTTTGACTATAGTATTAAGACATTCTTTTCTGTTTCTTCATTAAAGAATGCAAGTATAGTTAGTGCAAGATGTCATAATTTAAGATATAGGTACTCCTTTGTAAGATATACTCCTTGTTCTCTCCTCTTGATTTACTAGAAATTTTGGTAAGTGGTCTCTACAGCATAAAGTTAACAAATTTTCATAACTGGAGCATGATTGCATGCCATTAAGTACTTGGGTAGTACAAGTTTATATTTTCATTTGGTCAATATATAAACTTTTTTTATTTGTTTTTTTTTAATTATCGTTAATCGTGTAGTTTGTCATTTCAATTTAAAAAAAGTATCTTTTTCAAGTAAAACATATTTTATTTCAGGAGAGAAAAAAAAGCTCATTTAAAATTCTTAATATTTTATTGGAGATTTCTGTCAAGTTATTGTTAAAAATAAAAATCAAAAATATCAGTTCAAAAAAAAATTTAACATAACAAATAATTTCGATACAAGCCTATACCCAATTACTTTAATTACATCTTTAATACAATTTTTACGATAAATCTTAAATTACGATATAATAACGAAGCCTAAAAATCAAAATGAACAACTTTTCCATTCATATTGCACAATAAAATAGCACAAACAGCATAAATATTAATTTAATAATTATGAAATAACCTCTAATTTTATATAAAAAAAAAGTGTTTACCGGAATGTATATGAGTATTTCAATTGTCATGCCTTTGTCTCTATAAATAAAAAAAATAATACTTTCTGGAATGTTTCTTAAACACAGAATATCGATTCTATATTCGTTTAGTTGTGAGTTAATCGATTTCTAAATACAAACTGTACCAACACTAGGTATTCATTGACTGTTAGTTTAAAAATCAGAGAGGCTTAGATATATTTTTTACAATTTTATATAATATTACTCGAATTCTAGAAAAGAAATAAAATTTCCACCGAATACAATTAAAACGTCTACTTATTCTAAAAGTAAAATATTCAACAGAAGTCTTTGAGCGTGTCAAGAAAACAAAAACTGTCATAGATAATAAACGACATATTTACACTGAAATCTTATTTCGAATAATAAAATAATATACAATACTTATTCTATAATTTACAAGTTAATATTGCCTAAATACGACCTCTATACTATATACTATACAATAATTTACAAAGAAGCTTACTTAAAATCGTTAAGTGATATGCAATAAGCTATAGGTATAGCTTAGCGGGCGAAGTCTTTCCCTTATTAAAACACTAAGAACAAAATACTGTTTTGGCTCATTTCATCGCCATTACAATGACTTGTCTTTCAATAAACAATAAGTAAACAATTAAAAAATATAAATAAAGTAATTTTTCTTATTCGAAAATATTGTAATATACCAGAATTTTCTACTTAATAATGCCAGTGGCTGTACTGTATAAACATTTGGCACATTATGTCATGATGAACAACTAATTTCCAAACAATCTGCGCTCTCGCCGTCGTTCTGAGTATTTCGTAATACTTATTCATATATTATTTAATCAAATCATTTACATTCAGTATTCGGTCATATTTGACGCGTCATTTTAAATTACAAAATTATTTCAATGCTTAAAAAAACCCAAACAATTGATGTGACGATTCATCGCTACGAGGAAAACTCCTTCGGATATTTCCAAAATTTCATCACTACCGCAAACATGGCTATGAGCTTGTTGAATACCAATTAGTGTTCGGCGGAGCGGACTTGTCCACGGGCTGGTGCGAGTGAGACGCGTGCGCGGAGTGCGCCTGCGGGTGATAGAGATGGAAGGACGACGGAGGATGGAAGAACTGGGTCTGGTCTAACGACGACGCGTAATCTAGTGCTCCAGGTACGGCTGAATAGGCTTGAGGCTTCAAAGGTAAAGGAGCTTCTCCTAAATAAGAGTGCCTTAAAGCTTCAGAATACGCACTGTTGTCGTATGGTAAAGCATACTGTTGCTTGTCTCTTGGAGACACTGAGCCGGGTGGAGTCATCGCAGAGTGGTAGTCAGCGTAACCACCGTACGCCAACGTGCTTATATCTGTTCCTTTATGACCCAATTGTTCTCCATATCCAGAACCCTCGCTACCAGGCGGCGTGGGAAGCGGCCCTGATTGTCCATCACTGGAGTAATAACCACCTGTACGCCCATCTCCTAAAAAGTTACTTCGAATGACACTTTCACGATTCGCGTAAAGCTGCCTCAATAAAGCCGAAGCAGGCGTTGGAGTGTGGTTTCCAGGAATTTGTCGATTTAAGTGATTCAAGTGATGATTTTGAGTTCCGATCCATTGAATGGTAGATTTTTGTTGCTGTTGTTTTAAGAGTGCATCAGTAGAAAAGTCTGTCGGCCTGTGCGAAATTTCTTTCCCATCGAGCGCTACAGATGGTAAATGTTTGGACATGGCATTTTCCAAATCTCTAACGGACGTGGCGTCAGACGTTTCTGGAAGAGCTATTGCTTTGGTCATGTCTCGTTCAGGAGTGATTGCAGCACCAGGGTTAGACGAGCTCTTTCGTCGTTCTTCATCCCTGTCGACTTCTTCCTCACAATCAGTCGTGTGTTTTCGTTTCTTCAGTCTTCTGGCTGGCATTGGCGAAGTGGCAGTTCTATCCTGTGTTGTATGTAGCGGTAATGGTTGGTCATTCAGTCTAGTAAGATGTGTGACATCAGAGGTAGGCGGTGCTGTTGAAGCGGAATCTGTGTTAGTAGGGGCTTCGCTTCGGTCTACGTGTCGTGATGGCGGTGGAGGTGCTCCAGGAGTATCAGCATCTGGTGGGCCGTTCTCTGGGTCACCCGCTGCTTCCTCTCTTTTAACCCCTTGAACACTTTCTTCCAATTGACAGCAGTCCATCACCGTATTAGGATATTCACGACCACTGCAAGCAAGATAAAAAAGTATTAAGCTATTTTGAATATATTTTAATTATTTTAATACGAATATTTGAAACATTTTTTTGACAGTATACAGATAATATAAGTACCTAATAACATAGTTGACGCATATAATATTTTGTTCCTCTGCGTTCTTGGAGGAGCAGACAACAGTGGCACAGGTCTGCATCCAGGTGTAGCCGCCGAGCTTGTTCATCACTCTGTAGTAGTGCGTCAGCACTTGCCCCTTATTCATTACTGTAACAAAGTCAAATTTTATAAAAATATTTTTGAGTAGATTTTATTATACTTACAGAATAATCGTTTCGTTATATATTGGTTATAAAAATAATTGCGTTTGAACGGCCTAGTTGAACAAAGTTTAGCATTCAATTCCGCCATCTTTTATCCTATAAATTTATGGGAAACAAATATTGAAATCACTGAAAATAAGATTCTCTTTTAATACCCCTCATGATGCAAAAAAATAACGAAGATACCTAAGCAAAACGTAAAAAAAAATATTCAAAAATAATCCGTTACACAAATTCTGGTCAAAAGATACCATATTATTTCAATAATTAGTTCTAATCCTAAGTATCCTATTTTCAATAGACAAGTCAAACCATGACATTCAATACAATGAGGGTACCTATACTATATATTATATTATGGTTTGTACCATAATCATAATCACAAAGAAATAATCGAGAATAATCATATAATTCAACCATAATTATATTCATTATAACTAAATCAGGACAGATATTCATAATCGCGACCTTGAATTAGTGACTTAAAGTGCATGATGACGATATAATATTGTAATAGTGGTGTCATAAGTCTTAAGACAATTTAGTCCTATGCTTATGTTACTCATATTATTTATAAGAGAAAAAAAAAGGTGGTTGTTTTTCCTGTAGAGCAAAGTAGGCAAGAGGAGAGTGAACTTGGTATTGAGACCCTCCGTGCCTCACGCACCGTCCAACTATCGAGATATTGTGTTCAGTGCTAGAACTCAACGCCGGACATCATATATATATATATATTTTTTATGGAAAAGACAAGGCAAACGAGCGTCCGGGTCACTTGATGGTAAGCGATTACCGCCACCGACGACCCCGTGCAACACCAGAAGAGCTACAGGTGCGTTGTCGGTCTTTAAGGTGTGTTGGGCGCCGGAAACTTTGAACTTTATTCTTTATTTGAACTTTATTTTATTATAAGTACTTTCTTAAAGTTAACTAACAAGTTTACTTTAGTCTCGGTTTTTGATATACTTTAAATACTCACCTCGAAACACACAAACAGGCAAAACCGAGCAAGGATTATAAAAAAAACCACAATAAATAAAAAAAAACGATATTTTAAAAAAGATATTTCTTGAGAGACTAAAACAGTCTTGCGCATGCGCATACCAACTTGCATTAAATTCAATACGCACGAAACACAAAGTGTCCAACATGTGTATTGTGTACGTGAATCATTAAGACGTGGCAATATTTTTGGTTTTGTTGTTTTATTGTTTATTGTTGTAATTTACAATGTGGCTGGCGTCGAGCCAAATGTTAGGCGTCATTTGTAAATAGTGCCTAACCTATAGTATTCTGTTGTTATTGTAGTTTTTAACGTATTGGTCGTATATTGGAGGTCTGAAGTTTGGAGTTGAAGTGAGGCCAGTCGTGGCACAAAGTGTGACTGTAAAACCGACTGATTGTGAGTTCAATCCCCACTCGAGGAGATGAAATATTTACTTAAATTTATATTTCCATTTCTTCGCTCTGGTGTCGAGGTTAAGCGCGGCGTTGAGTTCTGCCACTCAACACGCAATGCCTCAAGAATCCGGCAGAAAGTGGGAAACGGAGTGTCTTAACACTAGGTTCCCTCTGCTTACCCTGCTGTGTGCGGGATACAGCGTGAAGCTAATTTAATTTTTTTTAATTTTTTTTCTATAGTATTCTGTTGTTATCGTTGTTTTTAACGTATTGCTATATTGGAGGTTTTCCTAATTTGAAAGTCTCTTACGCAAATTATTGATGAATGCATAGTTATTACTTATTATTCTGTGTTAAGGTTTGATTTTATTACTACTTAGACAAGTGTCTGGTAAAATTGAAATAAAATATAAAAAAAATCTCTCTGGTAACAAGACAAAGAGTGGCATTAAATTTCACCGTTGAGTTAGTCTCTAAAACTGGAGAACCCTGAAAACGGGGTAGCCCGCAATAGGCGGGACCTCCACCGAGGCGTCGTAGTGGCATGCGCGAGCGATCCTGCGACGTATCGTATAGGTGGAGAGGGTGGGAGAGGCTAGTGGGGTCTCTAACACTGGGCGGAATGAAGTATCTCAACATTAAATTCTCTTTGCCTACCTTGTTATATGCCGAATATAGTGAGTGTAGAGCTAAAAAAACATTCAACGTGCAACGTACAACAGTTATGTTCTTAAATATTTGTATGTACCTTAATTTTTTTTTAATTGAATTAGTCTACAAATAACCCGAATACGTTCTGAACAATATTATGAGTAAAGCATAATATGCAGAAAGTCTCCACAATATATACATACTTAAAAAAAATTTGTCCCAACTATGTTTTCCGATCGTTCATTCTATTACTACCTCTACTAAGAAAGAAAAAGAAGATTATTGATATACTTATTTCGAATTCATATATCAGTTATATATTCTAACAATCATAAACAATATAGGGCAAAATGGCAATACCAAACCCATTTTCCTGTCCATTTAATAGAAATCATTTATCCTTATCGATTGAACGAATCGATTGTTATCGATTATTCGTCCATCCATGACCCAATAAGAGTGAAATCGCATCACTAGTGGCGTAATGTCAATTTGTATTCAATATGTGTTGGTAGAAATTCATGTCAAGAAGACATGAAGGCAGCTGGTAAATTTATGGATGATCTCAATTGAGGAGTGTTTCGATTTTTCGATTTTTTTTGCCTATATAATTTATAAAAGAACTGATCGTTTAGGAAGGACAAAGCTTATTTGGACTGTAGAGCTTATGTCAAGTTTAAAGAAGAAAAATATGTCAATTTTTTTCTAAAGGTAAAATTTTATTTCTATTGATAACTTTATCTACGGAATTATTATAATCTTTACATCTATGAAAAAAAATATAAAAGAAGTTATAATATTTATATCTATAGAAAGGTTACTTTTCTATATTTTTACGATAAAACTTTTTGAACTTCAAAAACAACTCTCCAGTTCTTCAAGTAAGAGTAAATCTTAACTATAATCTAATGAAAAATTGATATCAATTGATATCTAATAGTGAAAAATTTACTGACTTTCACATAATTTCTCTTTGACTAAGCACTTCCTAGAAACTGATAAAAAAATAAAAAAATCATCCATCTTTCCAATTTCACATAATACAATATATTCTAAAAATACGTGCCCTTATAAATGTAGCAGTGGGAAAAATAAAACATATATATAAAACCAAATAATGTCATTTTTGTATGTGATATCATTATTTTCCACGTATCCGTCAGAATACAATTTAGGCCTAGCGCCGTACTGTTTGTGATTTGAATAATAATATACTAGCATCATTTCCTTTCTGCCCCGAGACGTGGGAAACGTCCTTAATGTTTTATGCCCACATTTTTTTACTATGTAACCACATAGTAAAAAAAATTATAGGTATATACAGTATCTATGTAAAATTTGTGATTTTTGAGTGAATCATTGTTCGTTAGGTATATGAATAGTAGCTTGATACATTGGCAGATTGTGCTATTCTTAAGCGGAACTCAACGCCGCGCTTTGTCTGGTTATCAAAGGAAATGAAAATATTAAATTCCTCGGAGGCCATTTTGAGGTCAGTCGTGGTGCAGGGGCACAAAGTGTGACTGTAAAACCGACTAGGTTGTGGGGTCGATTCCCACTTGAGGAGATTAAATATTTATTTAAATTTATATTTCCATTTCTTCGCTCAGGAGTCGAGGTTAAGCGCGACGTTGAGTTCTGCCACTCAATACGTATTGCCTCCAGAATTCGGCAGAAAGTGGGGAACGTAGTGTCTTACCACTAGGTGCCCTCTGCCTACACTGTTACCAAAGTAAATGAAAATATTGAATTTCATATACTCGGATGGGAATCGAACCCACAACTTGTCGCGGTTACAGTACTACGCCTTTGTCCCTGCACCACCACTGGCCTCAAAAGAATGGGATTAAAAGCCTTATTTCCCAAATCAACCACAATTATGTAACAACATGACCACCGAAACCTATTGGTAAAAATAAAAATAAATAAATCAGCTTCACCCTCCCGCACACAGCAGGGTAGGCGGGGGGAACTTAGTGTTAAGACACTCCGTTCCCCACTTTTCCGTTCCTCAATTCTGGAGGCAATGCGTGTTGAGTGGCAGAACTCAACGCCGCGCTTAACCTCGACACCAGAGCGAAGAAATGGAAATATAAATTTAAGTAAATATTTCATGTCCTCGAGTGGGGATCGAACCCACAATCAGTCGGTTTTACAGTCACACCTGCCACACAGCCGCGACTGGCCTCACCCTATTGGCCGCAACCTATTGGTTGTGTACCTATAGGCTTCGGTGGTCATGTTCTTACACGATTAACTCTAATCACGAAACGTCAAAGTCATTTAGTAACATATTTACCACATTGATAGCTTTATGGGACCATTAATTTAAATTTAAAATACAAAATAAGTATATATACCTATATATATATACATATATGTATAGACGCCGGCCAAATGTGGACATTTCAGTCGTAGAATAACAATGTATGGAATTAACATAAAGTGCCCGGTGTTCGCTAGAAAGCGGGTAATTTGGTTACAGACGTACATACATACATCAGAATGGGATGCCTTATTTTGATATCGTATATAAATCGTGTTTGTATATGTAATAAAATTAACCTAAAACTTCCGTGAACGTGCGGTGGTAGAATTATAATATATTTTTTCAAAATATATTTTTTTAATTATTGTTTTTTAGAAATATTGATTAATGGGACTGCGTAATACAATTTTCCGTAAAAAACTTTAAGCCTGACCATGTAATTTTTATTAAGTTATTTATTTTATAAAAGTCTAAGTTAGTGGTCTATTTTTTATTTATTAAGTTGGCCTCGGTATGCACAGAAAACCTGCTGTTAAACAACTCTGTTCTGCACTATCTGAATGGAGGAATTCAACGTGTAAAAGTTCTTTGATTTATACCTCATGAAGCTAAGCCAGCTAGTAGGGTAGGCATAGGTCTTGTCTGCCTACCCTGCTAGCCAGCTAGCTTCACCTAAGATAAAAATAATGTGTAACCTAAGATACTCCTTTGTCCCACTCCTTTGTCCTTTGCTCCTTGAACCCACATCTACTGTGGTAAATTCAGGCATTATGCCGTTGCGTCACGACGGCCTCAATTATTAAACTTTCATAATACATTTTTCAAAATAATACTTACAATCAACGTGACATTTTCGAAGTTTATTCGCGTCTTCTCCGTGGCACAAAGCGTATAGGTTTTTTCCGGTGAGCTCCTCCGACGTGTACCCAAGGAGTTCTGACACCCTGCTGGTAAATACAAAATAATCTATTAAGGCTGATGACGACGGGGCTTAAGTTTTTTTATTTCCTGTATAATCTTAAGGCTAAATATAAAAATTGATTTAATGAAGATTTCTCGTTGAAAGCCTGTAATTGTTATTGTAATCAAATTAATTGTAAAAATGATAAAATTAAATTGAATTTAGATTTTTTTTTTAATAGTAACAAATAAAATATTGTATTTATTTTAACATATGCAATTTAAAGCAAAAACGGGATGTCAGTAAACGAAAAGTTAAGTAAAACTTCATTTCTCTTTTATATAATGGACAAAAATAATTAAATAATAGTTTATTCTAGTTAATGAATTAGAAAATACTATAATTTTGTAATTTTTATAAATTAAAACCTAAACCTT
Organism: Heliconius erato demophoon; assembly: GCA_018249695.1. Classification (NCBI taxonomy): domain Eukaryota; kingdom Metazoa; phylum Arthropoda; class Insecta; order Lepidoptera; family Nymphalidae; genus Heliconius; species Heliconius erato. Next base: position 21,348 of record DWQW01002972.1, read on the forward strand.
TAATTAAATTTAAACTATTTTAATAAATCATATAAGTAACTGTAATACCTCGGTTCACAATGTGCTATTCGGAAATCAAAGTTGATTCTGGTAACGAACATGTCCGATTCCAGTCTTATTTCGTGAACCGACGGTGGTGGTAGCGCTATGGCTAAAGCCACCATGCCCAGTAAAGATGGTGGCGTCTTGCGGCTATGGGAAAACGTGTACTGCGGCCGAAGACGGCACAGCATGAGCACCACCTGGAAAGAAGATATATGGTGTTGAAGATTCATAGAATTATGATAGAACCCGCTGTTTTTATATCAATTACTGTGTAATTCTGAAAAGTTCATAAAAAAATTGTTTAATGATAGAGATATCCTTAACATTTTCTAAGAAAAGTGTAAGCTAAACTGCTAAGTTAAATTTAATACGTTTCCCACGATAAAATAACAAACACCCAAAAACTCTATACGGAAGCAACAAACTTGCTAAGATCACGTTCAAAATGTATTCAGGTACCTAAAGTTCGAAAGGATTATTCAAAATTTTCGCTATAAACGCGACGCCCGTGGCACAACTCCCATGTAAAGGGTTACCGACGATATTCTCTAATTGCTCTGTCGATATTTGCGAATTGTATGAGCAATTTAGATTTAGATAAACACGAATTATGGGCTCAACTCTCCGAGTACTAATCTCGAGATTTGTAATTTATTCTACGTGCCCATTCTATTTTGATATAGAAATGTCTTTGGCTGTTCAAAGGCATTTTTTGATATTTTTCGTCATGATACTTTAAAACAGATACTTATAAATAAAAATATTATGTGATTTTTAGCATGTTTTATAAGACCCCCCCCCTGGTCATATATGGTGTGGTTTAAGACCAAGACTCCCCCAATACCTAATCCTAACCTAAACTTAACTTTATCTAATCAATAAAATTTCTTAAAAATCTAAGGAAACATTCTATTACCAACAAACAGTCTTACCCACCTAGTACGTTATTCGCAAGTCGCTAGAGATATAATCGCATTTTATGTTCTAACACCGAGTTAAGGCAAAAATTATGGGCCACAATCCGCCCTGAGGCACCCCACGCCCGCTATAACTCTAACAATAATATTTGTGATCCAGTAACGGATAAAGCTGGGAAATTATTAAGGAGCAATAAAATTGTAACTCGCGTATTTATGGTACCGTTTAAGATATATGATTTTTTTAAGTACCTATTTGCTAGCAATTTCTTTCAATATTTCTGAGTTGTAAATTAAATAAAAAATTAAATCAGCTTTACGCTGTGTCCCGCACACAGCGGGGTAGTCAGAGGGAACCTAGCGTTAAGATACTACGCTCCCCACTTTCCGCTGAATTCTGGATGCATTGCGTGTTGAGTGGTGGAATTCAACACAACACTTTGCCTCGGCAACAGAGCGAAGAAATAAAAATATAAATTTTAATAAATATTTTATTTACTTAAATTTATATTTCCATTTCTTCGCTCTGGTGTCGAGGTTAAGCGCGGCGTTGAATTCTGCCACTCAACACGCAACGCCTCCAGAATTTGGCAGAAAGTGAGGAACGAAGTGTCTTAACACTAGGTTCCCTCTGCCTACCCTGCTGTGTGCGGGATACAGCGTGAAGCTGATTTATTTATTTATTTTAATAAATATTTCAATTCCTCCAATAGGGGTCAAACCCACAAGCAGTCAAGTTTTTTTTATAATATCTGTAATCTATATATAATATATCCTACTCTTTCACTTAAACATATATATTTCTTAAATAGGCTAACAGTTTGCATTTAATAATGCAGTATGTTATGTGTAAGTTGCTATAGTTACATAATTAAGCATTTTGATGTAAAAATAAGTAATCTGGAATCACTGCACAAAACCTAAAGACACAACCCAACACGCAAACATAAAATCATTTTCTTCTGCAGATACCCACCCGCCAGTTACCACCTTCGTTTTGCGAAGAATTCCATTCGCCATCCCTGCTTCTTCCCACCTAAATCGAAAATGAAACTTCAGCCTTCATTTTTCTCAATCTAGATATGATTCGGAAAATGACCGAATTCTCAAACTTTACTTTAAGTAATATACATCAATGTTATTGTAGTTACAATGATATAATTTAAAAATAAGAAAGTAATGGTAGAATTAAAAGAATTAGTAAGATGTATCATCATATTTCTAAGATAAATATAAACCTTAAATCAAATCTGCATCTTCAGCCTCTCAAAGTTCTACCAAAGCTCTAAATGCTTACCCTGTATCCTGAAGACTTGAAGTGGCATCCCCTCTTCGTCAACGTACTTTTCATTCGTACACAGAAAGCTCGATCCATGCCCTTGAACAAGCTCCCGCTAGCTGCCAGGGTCATTTGTGCTGATACTGTAGAAACAAGAAATTATGTTTAAAAACTTGACACCAGTCGTGGCGCAGGGGCACAAGGGTGACTGTAAACGCAACAGGTTTTGGGATCGATACCAAATCGATGAAATTAATTATTTAATATTTTCATTTCCTCGATTTCTATAATGATAACGAGGCAAGCGCGGGGTTGAGTTCCGCCAATTAATACGCGAGGAGTTCAAAATTCAATGGCAAATGGGGAACGCAAATGTCTTAACACTAGGTTCCTAGGTTCTCTCTGTCTTGCTACCTTGCTATCCTGCTACGGGATAGACCGTGAAGCTACAAAAAAAAATCGACCCAAACGCGGCTTGACCCTCTTTAACTTGATATCACCAAATTACACAAGAAAAATACATACATTGTAGCCTATAGTATTCTGATGTATAAAATTGCGTCAAAGTAGAATTTAATACTTAATGGGGATTATTTTCCATTATAGTGCCAAAGGAAAAGAAATATTGCACCTCACTAGGAACCAATGCTGTTTATAATATACAATAACTTTGAATTTAAATATACTATCTTCACACAATAGAAGAAATCAATTAACAAAATCTCCAGTCCTCATTTACCTATTTAGTTAAACGATACTAAGTGAAATTCAATTTTGAAAAAAACTTTAACGCTGTAAATGGTTCGAATCCAACGTGATGGTTTGATTGATTAGAAATTTAT
>DWQW01002973.1:0-24428 GCA_018249695.1 Heliconius erato demophoon
TTTGTTTATTTCGTTTAGAATTGTTTATTTTTACTTTATATTTTCCCGCTTCATAACATTTTAAAATTTTTAATTTTAATTCTTTATATAGTGTATTTGGACAATCCGTATTGCATATGCTCTCCCACTTAACTTTTTTAAATTCATTTTGTATAATTTTATTATTATATTTTATTTTATATTCTAAAACAGCCTGTATATTGCTTGCTTCTAAACAAGTTATAATCGTAAGTCTATGATCTGCCAGTACTGTTCCGACAGCCGCGCTTACCGCTTCTTGTGTGTGTGATCTCAGAAAGATGTGATCTATACAAGTTTTGGACGTGTAATCTTTTGTAGCTTCTATTCTAGTATAATCGGAGATCGCACACTCAAGTCCGTTTTCACTCATTAAATTAAGATAGTGTGTACGAATGTTATTGTATGAACGAAGATTTATATTTATGTCACCCAAAACAATTAAATCCCTATCTGGTATAATATTTAGTATACAATTTAGTTCTCGGATAAAGTGTAAGGCATTATACGATGGAGGTCTATAAACAGCGCACAGATACATAATTCGCTTTGAAGGTGTTATTAGTTGCCCAGTGATACATTCGAAATATTTAGTTATGTGATTATTTAATTTAAATTTATGCTTCTTTAAAATATACATTATAATCCCACCTCCTTTGCGACCATTACGTAACTGCGTATACATACTATAACCCTCCAAGTAAAATAGTGTACTAAGATTTTCCGTTATACCTACCTCACTTAATATTAAAACATCTATACTTCTTTTAGCCTTGGCGACAATTAATTCTATATAAACAAAATTTTTAATAATTGACCTTATATTAATGTGGATACAAGTTAAATTATTGTTATTTTTAGAGACATGCTTAAAATATTCGTTAATATCTACACAATCATAGATCTCTGTAATATTACTCGATGTTATACTAGAAGCCATTTTAATAAAAGTAATTTACATTTATATCGAAATAACGAATAGAAAAGAGAAAAAAAAAATCACTTCCTTACTTCAATAGTTCCTTCAGGTCTTCATCATTTCTAATAATAAAAATCTTACTCTTTTCGGATTTTCTTACAAGTATTTTCCCTTCCTTACACCATACAAATTTAAATTTATCTTTACACCTTTGTTTTGCGTTCCATAAAAGAGTTCTGTTATAGTAAGTTAATTCTTCTCTTATATAAATATGTCCATGTATTTCTTTGTTGCCTGTTGTTGTTAGAATATTGTTAACATAGATTTGAGCCGATTTTGCTTCTTTAATCCAATTATTTCTTTTAATTTCATCATACATTTCAAATTTTATTTTACCTAATCTTCCAGGTGGTGTGGATACCCGCTTGATTTTTTTTATATCTGCAACGTCTTTGTGTAATTTTTTCGCTATCGCTTTTGATATTTCTTCTAAATTTTCGTTCTCTAGATAAGGTATTCCGGTTATTTCAATATTTTTATTTAATTCTCTTTGCTCGTATTCATTCAAACGTTGTTCTAAAGCACCAATTTTATTTTCCGTTGATTTATATTTATTTTCTAAATCCATGGTTTTCTTTTCTAATTGTTTTACTTTGTCCTTGAAAGCTTCCATGCACTCGAGAAATTCGTCTACTTTATCGCTGCAATATTGGAGAGCTGTATTTGTTTCCCTTAGTTCCTTTTTAATAATTTTGTTTATCTCTGTTGTTAAATCGTTAAGTAGTTTTTTCATGTCGAATGGATAATAGCTTTGATTTTGTACTTCTTCGTCGTCCTCTGCTTCTTCTTGTAGTGTAATAAATGAGCTTTTTCGAGGTGATTTTTGGGAGCAGTCACGGCACGTCCACTCTAAATTTTCTGCTGATCTCAGAGAATTTAGTTGTTTTGCTGTTAGTCCTGAGCATATCGCTGTAGCATGCACTATAACACTACACTTGTTACATTCAAGTCCAGGATTCTTTTTCGCTATCAATTTAGAGCAATGAGTACACTTTGCCATAATTAAACTTCTTTGTTCTCTAGCGTTTGAATTTGAACGTCTAACCGTTACGAGTGACAGATGAGGAATGAAAAAAAATTAAAATCTATAAGTTCGTGGTCATTGTTACATGCATCTAGTACTAATCTTACTTGTGAGAAGCAAGCTTTATAAAGGGGCGAAGCCATTTAACAGCAGTTCCATGGCTTATAACTTCTTACTTAACGATGGTTTGATGTAAATGTAATACACGTTCGTCTGAGGAAAAACACATAAATGCCGATATTGTTCTTTACTTTTATTTCGTTTTATATAATATGTATTTAAAAATAATTTTATTTAAATGTTATTCAAAGAATATTTACCTTAACACTTGAGTGATACGTGAAGAACGCAATGTCTTAACACTGTGTTCCTTTTGTCCACCGTGTCAGCTGTGCGGGAAAAATGGTATCAATATAATTATAATGATTTCTGATCGCGTCATATATTCTACATCGATAATCGTCGATGACTGTTTAGTTTAGCGCTACTTTCAACCTCACTGCGGCTTTAAATTACAATGTTAATTGCATATTTTACGATACAGTGTGGTTGGTCGAGGTCAATATATTATAATAAATATGAGATATATAATAAATATAGATAGTACAATATCCGGGGGCAATAAAGTTTAGGGTATGTTTACATGTAGATACATATATACCTAAATATTATTAAGCTTAATTAAAGTTTGTCGTGTATGTGTGTATCTGTATGTCTGACTGTGGCTTCGTAGCTCACAAAGGGATTCGTCTCTCGTGGTTCAGTTAAACCCGGCTATATTTAATTTTAGCACGGTGTCGGTATGTCGTTGTTATATAGTTAATCCAATACTTCTACGTTGTCAGTCGTGGTGCAGAGGCACAAAGTGTGACTGTAAAATCGTCTGGTTGTGAAAATGAAATATTTATTTACATTTATATTTTCATTTCGTCGCTCTGGTGTCGAAGCAAACACACGCAAACGCTCAACACGCAATGCCTCCAGAACTCGGCGGAAAGTGAAGAACGGAGTGTCTCAAAACAAGGTTCCCTCTGCCTACCCTGCTGTGTTCGGGATACTTTTTAGCTTTTTTTAATTTTTTTAATTTTCTACGTTAAGCCTTTTTACATGTTTCGAAAAAGTGTTCTTTTACTGTAACAAAAACATTACAATAAATATTATACATATTTTTACTTTGTTAACGAAAATATAATGTTCCCTACATTATTGTATACAGCAGATTTAATTTCGAATATATTTCCATATCTCAGGTCGTGTTAATGAAAAAGTGACAAATTAATATGAGTGTGCGTTGTGGCATGCATTTTACATTGGAATAAGAGAACGTCGTGTGCTTTTACTAAAAGTAATAAAATATTTCTCATAAATTATGAAGATAAAGGGCGGTTAATGGATCAAATATATATTTTTAATACGTATGTATCCGAAGTGTTTAAACATTTTCTTGTTTTGGAGTAGATACTAAGTTTTAAGTGTATATTTTTTTTTAAATATTCAAATTCAGAATAAATATACGTTTTCTAAATAAGTATTTTTCTTTCCTAAGTGTGAAATAACGCTTTAAAAATGTTAAAAATATCAAAATAAATATATTTCAAATTCAAAATATGTTTTCTCATATTTATTTAATAGAAGTGTAAAATATTTTTAAACTATTTATTAAATTCTCTTAAAACTATATTGTTGCATTAAAAATCCGTGGTCTTATTCATAGCAGAATTAAAAATTCTGCTCTAAATTGAAATTCTTAACTTTCAGTAACTCAACGTTCGACAGTGATTAAACAATTCAATTTAAAAACCTATTGTTATTTGTATTTCAAATATATTTAATTATATGGAAATATTTGATTGGACTGTATAAACTGTACTGTAATTTCACTGTTTTGAGTAAGCTTTAATAATAATGAAGGAGCCTGGGGTCGCTAGGGAAGCTTTAGTAGAACGGGTGAATTGATGTGGCCGTAACGACGTCTGTTGCTAGGTTGCTATGACTTTGTGTTGATTTAATAGTGCACTTTTATACATATATTAGGCGAAATAGAAAAAAAATATCATTAATCAATTACATTAAGAGCCTAAATAATGATTGAGGCAGAATATATTATGTAGTATTATATTGTACTAAAATAAAAATATTTTTAGTGTATTTATTGATGATTTAAAATAAAAAAAATATATTATAAATAGGTACTAGGCTGTAATTTTGTCATTAAGGCTTTAACGACCCTTGCCATTTGTTCTAAACCTCAGACTATTACTTAAGAATTAAAATTACCGTGTGCTAAAATTATGGTTTCTAAGTAAGGTGATAAAGCTTCACAACAATTGGATATTATATTGTTATCCCAATATTACAGTGACGACTTAACGCGACATGTTGTGGATTCTATTTCCAATCTAGGAAATAGATGTTTAATATATTTATTTCCTAGAAAGTAAATAAAATTAATCAAAAGTCAATATTTCTAGATATTAACCACAATCATGGTAACGAGCAAATATAAACTATTATAATCTGGATAAGGGCTACTTTTTGCATAATATTTACAGATTTTAATTAAATATTTGTTATTTTACAATTTATATTGTTTACAATATATATAAGGCCTAATTTTAAAAGAACACTTAAAACTAGACCCGGCGAGGTGTAATTTAAACTTATTTGAAATCATAATCATTGTAGAGAGCCTCTATGAATGTGATCTAAAGAAAAAAATATATAGTAACCAATAAAAAAAATACAAATTTTCACGATGATTAAAAATATATTTCAGGGCGTTTTATTCTATGTTGCCATTGTATCCTTTCTTGATAATATACAAGATGCGGCGCGTATGCCATAAATATTTCACGAACAATTTCTTAAGTGCGAATTTGAAGAAGTCTGTAATTTCCCCGCAGACCTAATATGGAATGTCGAACCTGTGTGGAATAACAAAATGGAAAACACGAGTAATTAGTTTTTTTTTACAGATATGTAGGTATATTTTAAAATAAGAACTAATAAGTAGCATTTAATAAAGTGATCAACTTAATCAACTAAAGTGATTACAATATAAGTTATATTATTTAAAAAAATCGGAATATAACGTATACGTATCTTTTTTGTTCTGCCTCTGTAATAGCCATAATAATAGTAACAAAATATCACTAAAATTATGTATTTCGTTAAAGAAATTAAAAAGAAACCATTAATAGATGGCAAAACATACAAACATTTTATTATTACAGGTAGTTATAAATAATTATTTAGAAAAACTGAAATTACAACATACAGCTTATCACGGCGAAATGTTGACCGCCATTCAAAGCGATCAACGTCACGCCTTGATAATTTGCTTTAAAAGATAGACAAACGAATTAAAAATAGTTCCATCAGTAATTTCTAAGTTTAACAATTTGCATCAAAAAACCTAATATTTTGTTAGCTTATACTAAAAAAGGCTAAATAAAAACGTGTTTGGTCTATTTTTCTACATTATAATATTAAATTAATTCACAGTACAGACCACTAGCGATATAGGACGGTCCCACACTTGACTTACTGTCTGTGCATTCAACTCGTATATTAATTTAACACCAACTTTTTTTATTCAAACCTTGCTTTCATACAGATGTCATAAAAATTAAAAAAACATTTTATGATTTCATTATTTGTTTAGGATTATAAATCGAATTTTTATCTTTACAAATATACATTATATTAAACCAAGTAGGAAATGATTAGGTAATAAACCAATTGAGGCCAGCCGTGGTGCAGGGGCACGTGACAGGTTGTAAGTTTGATTCCTACTCTATGAAATGAAATATTTTATATTTTCTTTTCTTCCCTTTGCTATCGAGACAAAGCGTGGCGTTGGTTTCCGCCACGCAACACGCGAAGCTACTAGAATTCGGCAGAATCGGTAAGCGGAGTATATTAACTCTAGGCTCCCTATCCTGCTATATGCGAAATACAGCTGAAAAAAACCTTATATTTTCACTTACTGAAAGAAAAGTTTAAATTCATACTGCTGGGAAAAGAAGCCATGACTCGTATTTTCACATATCCCTATCCGCTCCTCATCATGGATCAGTAAAAGTTATAGCTAACTTTACCTGATCACGATTAATACCTTATAATTATATAATTGAAAATCTTACTCAATACTTCCTTCTACAAATTTTTAATCATATAACCTAAACATAACATGATTAACTTCATGTATAATATATCAATTTTCGCAGGAAATAAATTGCATATCATGAATTGAGTTTTATTGATAGATACCGCACATTCAAACTCATCCAATAATTTTATCTTTTGTGCACGAATTTAGGCCGTCCAGTATGAAATTGAGGTAGTCTATTGTTACATATGTTAATCGAATTTTATTGATATTATCTATATCCTGTTTCATTACCTTTATATGGATCGCTGCGTACTATATGTTTTTTTTTTCTTATTGATTTCGATATTCTAATTAATTAAGAAATAAATATATAATAATTATATTTTTACTCATTTTATACATCTACTACTACTGTTACTACTTCTTAAACTCATAACTCACAACTGACCGCAAATAGCAGGGTAGGCTCCCTCCGCCTGGGAACCTAATGTTAAGATACTCCGTTCCATTAAAGATACTTCCGTTCCTCTCTCTCCATATATATTTAATATAAGAAATGAGTTAGTAAATATTTTTTTTATTTAATCATTGTCATAATTCAAATAAAAGACGAACATTCTCAATCCAACCGCGTACGTTTCCCAGGAAGGGAGAACGAAGAGGTGAATACGTTTGAATGTGAAATGTTCACATCGTATATATGAATTTGTTACTTCCTCTACTAACGTGGCGCTTATGAGTTTTTATGTGATATGCATGAAATGGAAAAGTAAATTTAAATTTCAAATGTAATTTCTTTGTAACTTATGCATTTGTTTTTTAATTTGAAAATATGGCTATTATTACAGAAATATTTATTTTAAACTTTAGGTACACATATAATATTATGTGTGCAGAGGGAACATAATATTAAAACACCGCGTGCTGAGTGACGGAATTCAACATGATACATTCAAGGATTTTTAAAACGGAAATTACTGAGAGAAGGAAAATGGAGTAAGTTTCAAGGGTTCGTTACCTTTACTCGGATGCTTTTGGTGAATTGTAAGTATTAATTAGAGACAGGACAGAGAAAACTTAATGTTAAGACACTTCGTTCTCCACTTAAACTATTTAGGTAAGTGGAACTAAAAAAATGCTAATATTTTTAATTTCTATTAAAATTACGATAAAAATTTAAAGCGTAATAAAATTGTTACATTTTTTATTAGCATCCTGGAGCTCAAGCTTGGTAGTTTTTTTAGCTTTACGCTTTAATTTTCATAATAATAATTGTTGCTGACACTTTCAACTTCAGACAAACATTGAATTAATAAGATTTAGTAAGACCCGAAGAGTAAAAGTCAAATAAATGAAAGATGAAACAAAAATAATCAGAGCAAATTGAATGTCATTACGAATTGAAAACGAAGGAAAGTTTTTCTAAGATCGTTTTGAAAAGCGATGCTTCTTTTTTATTATCTTATGTCAAGCCTCATCTAATTCTAGCCAAGTTAAATAATTGTTTTTTTATTAATTTACAATTCAGCTTTTTGTTTGCTTTATTTTTTTTTTAAACAGTAGATTTCTGCCTACTCTGCCGAATCTTTCTAATAATATGTATAAATATCTCTCTAGATACATTATGTTCCTCATATTCGTTCATTTTAAAACCAATAATTTCTTTATTCATTTATTTCTTCGCTCTGGTTTCGAGGCAAAGGGCGTCGTTGAGTTCCACGACTCGACACGCAACACGCATAATTCAGCAGAACGTGGGGAACGGAGTGCCTTAGCACTAGGCTCCTTCTGTCTACGCTGCTACATGCGGGATACAACGTGAAGCTAAAAAAAATAGATAATAAGATAATAAATAGTAATATGGCTTATAAAAGCAAGCAAAGAAGGCGAACCTAACTGGTACAATATAAAACAAATTCAAACACAGATCGTTTGCTTTATTCACTTATTACTCAGGAGAATGTTGATTGGTAAATGAATTCGGCCTTACAAAATTGCTTAAGGAAAATTTGGTAAAAACGTGACACATTTATCAATTTACTTACCTTTGAAAAAAAATTACGTTTATATTTGGTTTTACGATTGAACGAGATAGGTTTATACAGTTGCTTCTTTGATGATAAATAATTTAATATCTGGTAATGTATGAAAGGGAATTTATATATTGTAAGATTACAGGAAAGTTATCTTAATATTTTTTTATTATATTATTTAGAATTTTGAACACAACCATCACGTTTGAAGCCACATACTGTGTCTGACTGTGAGTGTGTTGACTAATAACATTTTATAACAACCTATTAATTTAAAGATAATACGATCAAAACAGCAAGCTATATCTATCCAATACAATCCACTAGGGCAGGGTCATTTACATACAAAACACAAATTACAAATGGCGAAGCAATTGAGGAAGCTACAGCTTATACATTACACTTTGCGTCGTTAGCTTGATGGTACTCTAGTGTGGGCACATACTACTTTAGTGCAAGTACATTAACACTTCTAACGATGTTCCGAGCATGCATGCTTTAACTAATTCTAGAAATATTTCCTTGTTTTTATTAAAAATCACTTAATTATTAATTTAGAATTTTGGTTCACTCAATGGTGTTTTTTTAAAAACATATAGGACCCTTATTACACATCACTATACCTACAATTTCAAGCACAGTACCTTGAAATAATATTATGAAATATATTGAAATACTCGCGGCAGTAAGGAGTTCTAGGATTTTTCAAATCAAAATACTGAAATTAACCTATTTACATACTCTTGGTTCACTGAAAAATAACTTAGAATTTTTTTATTATAAATTAATTAAACAAAACATTTTAATCACCCCTCTAAAATTCATACATTATTTTAAAGTTATTAAATTACATTAATTATTTTTGTAACAAAAAAAATAACTTTTTCATTTAATTATAATTACAATAACAATTTACAAAAACCTGTTAAACAATAAATTAACAAATCAATTAGTTATCGAAATAAAAAACAATACTATATATTTTTTTGTTGTCTAAAAAATTACACGGCATATATGTATTGTTCTTGTTATGTATTGTAAAAATTCATTGTTGGAAATATAAGTTTCAGTTTCATTATCCTATTGCTACATTCAAAACCAATAATTATCCCATTTCACTATATAATACGAGCTCGTGGTAGTGAGAAGTACACATTTCAAATAAGTATGTGTAACCTTATGTTCATATCAGCTGTCGTTCCCCAGACAACATCCGGCGTACTAAAAGAAAACAAAAAAGTGACCGACTCACCAATCAAATTTCCAAGCCAATTTCATACTTCATAATGTTATATTTACATAAAAACCTCATACACTATATCAATATGTTCTCGAAATAGAAAACAATATTATAATATTTTTATGTTTGTAATTAACATGGCATACATGAATTGTTCTAAACTTGCTTTGATACACGAACAAAATTATACATCGCTGAAAATTTAGGAGGTTTCAGTTCCATTATTCTATGACATTCAAAATAGCAATGAAAAGTAGACTATTAGGGAATATTTCCAATATGTATGACTCCATGTTCACATCAGTTGTCCTGCAACCAGACGACGTCCGGCGCAGGGGAAAATAATAAATGAAATGGTCAAGTTAGAATCCGACTCACCAACCGCATTTCCATACCAATTTCGTACTTTATAATTCTAATTGTTGTCTGCGACAGTTAAATTTATAAAAAATTACAAACGTAAGTTTGCGTATGAGTTATATGAAATTAACTTTGAATAAGTACAAGTTTGTAACGGTTTTTTTACTGAGATATAAAGATAAGCCCAGATTTTAGAATATTTAACGCATAGCGCATTAAATATTCTAAAATTGGGTCGGTCTGTCTATTTAGGCAGACGGACAACCTAGTGATGTAAGGGTATTTTCTTTTGAAGTATGGAACCCTAAAAACCGTTCCCTTGTACATTACAGCATACAACAAAATACATTTGCAAGCAAATACGAATAAAGTTTACGTATTTCAATTTGCGTTAGAGACAATAGTCTCCGTCTTCATTATTTTCACATCTTAACAAACCTCAAGGAAATTGGCTTATTCCGAATCCCTTGTACGAAGTTATTTTAACTTTTTCCAATTTCGTTAACTTATTTTTCGTTTGTTGTTTTGTCAACTGTTATTTTTATATTCTTGGTGTTGTCATTGATACTTGTTTATAATTTTATAATATATATTTTGTGTATTCGATTAATTGTTCAATATTTTAAAAAATGTCAATATAACTATTTTTTTACTCACAGTGCAGTGGAACATAAACACTATTTCACTGGCTGCAAGCATGTTGGTTGTGGGTTTAAATTCCTATTTGAATTATTAAATTTCAAATATTTGAAACCATTTCCTTGCTGCGATAAGACGAAGTGCGCGCGTAAAATGAAGATTGGAATTGCCATACTGGAGATAATAGGAAGCTAAAAGGATATTAGCAATTTAAAGCCTACACTACTATAATATTAAATCTACAAAGTGTTTATGTTATAAATTGTACTATACTTTACTGTATATTTAATTTATTTCAATTGTTTGATTAAAAAAACACTATCACAAAACATTTTATCCATTTTTTTTATTATATGCTAGAAATTAGCATATGAAAATATAAAAAAATGTATACGTATCATAAATGGGAACCGAACTTAAAACCACAGCATTATGACGTACTCGCTCACTTTACATTTGCGCCACAACTCTCAAATGTAAAGATATAATTTAATTTAATTCTACAGATAACATAATATTTACAGTTTCAGCACCGAACTAAACGAGCTCGGCTAGTCTCTAATTTGTAAGACAGTGCAAGAATCATGTTTATCTTCGCAAAGGAAATGTTTCGAGTTCACTCCGCACCCGTTAAATTATACGAAGCATTTAGTCGCGAATATTTCAGGCTGTAAAAATATTTTTGTTGTATTTGTTTATTTCTCGGCCTACATCCGTCCTCTTGAAATATCGTGGATTTTCTCAAAATAGAAACAAATGATATGAATTATAATATTTTTTTTTTCATATTTATCACTTCCTCATTATTTTTGTGATATTTGGGTCTCATCTGAATAATCGTTGTCGTGTACAATGTTGCTAAATAATACCGTACAAATATAGCTGAAGTAAAAAAAGTATGTGACAATTAATAGTTCAGTATGAACTTATAATTTATTTATTTTATTTTTTATTTATTTATTTATAATATTATGTTTATATAAAAAATGTAAAACAAGGTCAGTCGTGACGCAAGGGCACAAGCAAGTAGACGCGACCAGTTCGATTCCCATTCGAAGTAATGAAATATTTTTAATTAAATGCTGTTCATGTTCACTTGGAAAACTAATTATAGTATACATCTATTGAAAACTATATTTTAAAAAGAACAACTTTTGAGCTTATTGCCGGCTCTTTTAAGCAGGACTAATTTCCGAGTCAGTGATAGCTTCGTGTAGGACTGACACTACTGACATACCTATGTAACGTAGTTGTAAAGGCCTAACAGACAAAATAATATTCTGATTTTGATATAGCATAGGCAACGCGCGGCGTTGGGTTCCGCCGCAAAATACGCAATGCTTTCAGACTGTAGAGACATTGGGATAAATGTTATAAATAGGAAATAATTTAAATAGAAATCTATCTATCGGAATAGATCTATTAGAAAATTACCAACTTTAAAATAACACGTACATATGTACATGAACGTAAGTACTATCACCAAGCGTTTAATCACGATTGAAGCGATAGTGTTACCTCCACTAGACTATAGTAATGAGAGTGTGCTCACAACGGCTTGTAGTTACTAATAACTTTAAATAAGTTTACTTAATACGAATTAAAATTACCCAGTTGCTAGGATTAATTGGAATTAACTTAATTAATTATATTATAGAATTTGGTTTTGTTTTCTTTCTTTTTCTTTCAGATTCATGCTGGTTCCCGCATACAGGGTAGGTAGAGGTAACAAATTTAAGCTCACATCTATTTGATTTTTTTGATTGCGTTCCGCTACCCAACACGCAGTGTTTCGAAAATTGGATGAAAAGTGGGTACATAGTGTCTTAACACTAAATTATCTATTACCCCCACTATACTAACTTAACTGTATCATCAAATTCATAAAATAATCAAAAATAATATTCCTATCTTATATTTTTGTTACAAAGTACGACTGGATCAAATGAAGTGTTTGACTTTACTACAGCTCTAAAGTACCTTTATTGGTCCAAGATGGCTGTTGAGAGAGCAACAACCGTTATCCTAAACTAAAATATATCGAAATTTAACATTATTCTGTAAATTTATGAAGGTAAGCGCTGGGTAATTTTACATGAGACCTTATATATACTAAGAAAGGAAAATTGAAGATTTTATCGTTTTATTTCTGTCTTTAAATTAACGTGACGTTTTAAATAGATTATAGCTATTAACGTATCAAGGATAAAGGATATTGTTATATCATAGATATAAATAATGTAGGAAGTGTAGGATGAAGTATCTTAATATTAGATTCATATTGACTTACTACTAAATAAAATATCATACACCTAATATATAGATAGATGTCTCAATTTTAAAAAACACTCATATAATAACGTTATCCTTTAACTCTTTGGGCAGGTTTAATAACAAAGATCACCAGAGATGGGAAGGATTTAAGTCTTTACAAAGCAATTATCTTTAATTAAATGTAAAAACCGATAACAACAAAAAAGGGTTGAAATTCTTGCCACTGGTTTATTGCTTTAGGGAGGTGAAATTAAGAACAAAATTAAAAAAATATTTTTTAAATATTATTTGGTGCGCCAAAATTGAAGCTTGTACTGATACAAAAACTGAACAGGTTGAATATGTTATTTTATATAATACCAGTGTTATGCACATGTCTCCGCCTGCGTGGTCTCGTAGTAATAGCTCAATCTTATTTTAGTGTATAGAATCACAACCATATTATGTGTTTCATGGATTTACGATCTAATTTTATTGAAGCCATCGTAGCGCAGTGGCACAGAGTGTGACTATAAACGTGATAATTATGGATTCGATACCCACCCGGGGAATTAATTTATTTAATATTTTAATTTCTAGTAAAAAGTTTCCGACTTTCCGCCGAGTACTAAGACTTGAAAGGAACTCAACCCCGTGCTGAACCTAATTACGATGTTTGCTAGTGACAAAGTCATTAAAATAATTTATAAAATATAAAAATATAAATGCAATCATTCTATAATAAAAAACGTAATCATAAAATTAAACGCTTGAATACTTTTTAGCCTCATGCTATATCCCGAATTATCGCAAAACATCCCATTCTCCATTTTCCGCAATTTTTTTGAGACATTTTATGTGGAGTTGCCCTGCTTATTTACTAGAACGAGGGTAAGATAATATTTTTATTCTCGATCGGGAATCGAGTCCGCTAATGAGATCGGTGTGAAAAATGGCCAACGGAGTGTCTTGACACTAAGTTATCTTTGCCTAACTTGCTTTGCGACAAAGCTTCAAAATAAAAGTATTCCTCAAAGATGGAATCGTACCTACAACCACCATGTGTAGCTAGACAGTTTCCAACTCCACCATTACGACCTATCTGATACACAAATGCAAATATCTAAAATATACATAAAATCACATCAATCACGGACAAAGGGGCGAGTGTTAAAGTAAGGTACGTGAAGGTGCGTGTGATAGATGAACTTGCCCCGAATAAAGTGGAAATAGTATCTGGAGGTAAATGGGGTATTTTTGTCCTTTAACCTCTAAAAGAAAATATCTTACTTAGTCAGGGAATTGTGAACAAACGCAGTAAAAACTTTAGATTTTTTCGCCTTTATTGTTATGGACCAGACAGACTATTTTATGGTTTTTATTACTTGTTTGTTGTTTTTTATGTGTCTTTTTGTTTCTGCATTTATTTAAAGAATTGAAAATTTCTCAAGTTCATATGTAGGGTATGTGTCTAGAAAAGTATTTAGTAGCAGATCTTTTTTAAATGAAAGTAAAATTAAAGCGTCACTTCAACCATACAAGTTAGATAGACAAAGTCATCACTAAGAACTAGTGAAACTTTTGAATTACCATTAAATAAAAATATGATTAATGTAAAAAACGGTTTAGTGCGAGTAGGATTCATCCACCGAGCGTTTTGTAGGTTAACGGGAAGTACAATTTATAAAAGTTTACAAACTTAACTTTGCGGGTGTGCACTCATTTTATATCAAATGAACTACAACTATAGGTTTGTAATAATTTTTATCTGTACAATTTTATGATTTTATCTTTAAAATAAATATCAATTTTTCAGATTTTTTCCACAAAATTTTATTATTTTATTAAATTTATAATTTTGTACCTTATTATGATATATAATACGAATATTCATGACAATGTCAATGTCAATATTACTCGGCACTGTATATTTTCATATGCAATGTACGTACGTTATACGTAGATATATGTGTATATTCGTAAGCTTATAATGTAATTGGTAACATTTTAATTCAATCATA
This sequence comes from Heliconius erato demophoon, assembly GCA_018249695.1. Taxonomy (NCBI): domain Eukaryota; kingdom Metazoa; phylum Arthropoda; class Insecta; order Lepidoptera; family Nymphalidae; genus Heliconius; species Heliconius erato. Next base: position 14,682 of record DWQW01002973.1, read on the forward strand.
TTTTATGTAAAGCTTCTAAGCTTATTTTGAATGAACGCTCCTGAAAGGTATTTTTTAATGCAGATTGCCAAGAAGGGTTGAGATTAGCATTTTATTAAGATAATTTTGAATATACTCTTTCTTGAGGTTTTTTGTCCCGTTTGAAAAATATAGCTTAATGGAAAAATTTAAGTTCCAATGGCTTGGCTCTAATGGTAAATGTTCAACAGAGTTCAATGTTCATGAGTTTGAATCTCATTAGAAGAAACTATGTTAACGACAATGATCTATCAGACAGCCTGTATGTACGTATGTATGTTTCTAAATTGGTAAAAGTAAGGCAATAAAGTAATATATATTTTGCATTGTACTTAATATTTTTAATTTCTATCTATGCCTCCATACAGTATCAAAATGGAAAATATTGTAATGATATATTATTGTATAAAACAATTGAACAGTAACCTTTATGTTGAAAAGTTGAGTTTCTTACCGGTTTTTTTTCTTTTCAAAACAATTAAGTGTAATGCGATTGTTTTATCTTTACACGATTATGTATATACATTTTATGAAACTCTATATTTTACGAGAAACATTACACCACATACAAAGCATCAAAGATATTATATTCGTTTTATTTTTTTTTAAACATTAAGTTGTAGAAATCAAACAAATAAGAAGAAGCCATATTGTGTACAAACAAATAGGCAGACTTTTGTAAATTATATTATAAAAGTTTTATACAAATAAGAAACAATATGTTAATGGAATTCGCCTAAGTACGAAGACAAACGTGTTTATAATGAAGCCTGAACAGAACCTTTTAATGTTAAGTACGTAACCCTTATTATCCTTTTTTAGATTTAAAAGAAAACTTTCTTTATTTCACTTAATATAAAGATAGTACTGAAAAAAGAAATCAATAATTTTACCGCTAAATCAAGCCGCATCGCCTGATAACGTCTGAAAAAGTGACGGTTGTGGGTTCGATTCCCATTCGGTCTGGTAACAAGCTAAATCGCGTCAATGAGTTACGCCACTCAACACGCAAATGAAACTATAACCTCACAAATTATATAATTTGTGAATTGTACGTTTTAAAAATGAGTAATATCTATTTTGAAGTACAAAATATCATAGAAAATATCATAGAAAAATAATAATTTCACTCCAAAAAGCAGTTGTCAAGTCGACTAATGAACACAATGTCTTTTATTAATTTTAGTTTTTGAACACTAAAACTGTCTGAAACAATTTATGAAATTGAGAAAATGAAATGATGAAGATAAACAAATAATTCAGAATCTCTTGAAAACCTCTTTTTATGAATATTATAATTTACTATTTTCATATTATGAAAGCTAAATTATAGTCTAGTCACGTTTTTTCGAGATGAGAAAGAAATATTTAATATACACCATATATTTTTTCATCTGTACGCTTTATCTTGCATATATACCTTGCAGGGTATGCAGAGAGTCTAGTCTTAAGACACTGGATTCTGCGTTTATTGCCTTAAATCGCGCTTTGAATTTCGAAAACTGTGTATTGACTGATAACTTTTATTGGTTAGGTTGTGACTACGCGGTAAATAAGGTGACAAATTTAAGTTTACCGGCATATGAAATGTACTAATAAATATGACTTTGAGACAATTTTTTTGAAATGCTTATTATATTTCATTTTTTGGATTTTTTCGTTTATGTATATAACAAGTTCCCACTTCAAGCCAAATTTCATAAATATAGGCCTACTCGAAGTATAATATTATACCCTATACATTTTTTCTGTGCCAAGGAGAGGTATCATTGAATATTAGGTATTCATTTGAGCTACATACCTCCACGCAATCTCCATATAAATAGTCTTAACAGATAGGCAGACGGACAATAACTTTTTTTTGAGGAATTTCACCAACAGGTCCCAATATTGCAGTAATCATTTCAACCTAAGCTTAATTTATACTTGATTAAAATAAATATTCTCGTCTCTGACGAGCTACCAAAGACTTTTATAGCAACAATATCAAGAAAGTCCAACACAATTTAGTTAAGTACTTACTTTCTTTTCCAGATATTTATTAAATATTGAAATATTATATCGTGTGAATTAAATATCATCTATAAAACTAAAGTGAAAGTAAAATTATGGAGAACGGAGTGTTTTATCTACAACAACACTAGGTTCCCTCTACTACCATGTACATGTAAAATGCTATTTCTCGTGCACCGATTAATGTATTATGTTCATAATTATTGTGCCAAGCAACCAAGTGTCTCAATGTCCTGAAATTAAGTATCCGGTGTATGAACTCATTACGTATGAAATTAACTATTAATATAGCTTATATTGTGATTATTTTATCTATGAAATATTTATTATAAATTTTCACTTTTCGGATTACTTGCTTTATTTGTATTGAAAGTTCGCACTTACCAAGTAATCTATTGGATTTGTTGCCGCCGCTAATTTAATGTAAAATGAAGCAAAAACGATGCATAAATGCTCGTACCGTTTTTGCTTCATTTTATTTATGCTGCATATAATTTAGGTTTATTATTTTTTCTCCAAATAGTAGATTTAATATTAATAGACTTAATATATGTACTAATTTAGTTTTACATATTTACGCGATCTTGATATAAATGGTCTTGACAATAGGACAACAAAGAGAATATAAAAATAAATTTGACATACTACAAGGGTTCATTCCGTCTTTTTGTTACAGTTACCTTTAAAAATAAGTAATTACTTATTTTCTCAGCTTTAACCTGTATCCCTCGCAGGGTAGCCAGAGGGAACGGAGCGCCAAGCGATTCGGTCTCTAGATGCCTTTTTGCCTCGTCAAATGTCATCAACTTCTTCATAAATGCCCTCCGGGGGATCCTCATGCTTTTTATATGACCTTCCTCTGTATTATTGAATCTGTGTTTTTAAAGGTCAAACGAGGTCTCCCCTTTCTCTCATTCCTCACTTTTCTTTATTAATCTTTTTTGCTATTCTTTCAAACACTCAATCGTCCAACGTGCCCAAACCACCTGAGAATACTCTTCTTCATTCTCACCGTGACGTATTTAAGCTAAAAATAAATAAATTAACTATTTATATAAAAATAGTATATAATATGGCTATAATAACAAAGTTGTATCAAATTTGCGGGGCTATAGGAAACTAGATACGATTGAGTAACTTAGATAACAAGTTGTGGACAACACTAACGACGCGTCCGCTCTTGTACTCCGGAGACATTTCGGCGTGACGAAGTAGTTACATCTTGAGAAAGCTGAGAGTTTCTGATAGTGACAATTATTATAAGAATAATATATATATATACATACATATGTTTATATTATACTATTATGATTTTAGACTGTTTAATGTAATATTAGACATGAAATTGAAAATTTAAAAAAAAATACTAAATTTAGCTCTGGTCGAGGCAAAATGTGGCATTAAGTTCTGCCACTCAGGACGCAATGTGTCCTGAATTCGGTGGAAAGTGGGGAACGGAGTTTCTTAACACTAGGTTCCCTCTGTCTACCCTGCTATGCGCGAGATCCCGCGAAGCGGATTTTTTTTTAACAGATAAGTAACGTTTTATCTGTCTTTTCTGCATATTACGCATTTTTCTCGGAGATACACAAAATGTTGTATACTTTTACCATTATTGACATTTTTTAAATAATTCTTCACAGAAGTTAGCTTGAAATAACTACTATTTTGAAACCGTAAACTTACGAGGAGCTCTAGAAACTCTCATACCGTTGCGGTCTATATTACTGCATGCTGTAAATATAGGTTATGTTACTACGCTGTAACTAGTGAAATTACTATTTGTTGTATAAAATTAAAAAAATAAAAAATAAATCAGCTTCACGCTGTATCACGCACACAGCAGAGTAGACAGAGGGAACCTAGTGTTAAGACACTCCGTTCTCCACTTTCTGCCGAATTCTGGAGATAGTGCGTGTTTAGTGGCAGAGCTCAACGCCACGCAACGCCACCAAAGCGAAGAAATGAAAATATAAATTTAAGTAAATATTTCATCTGCTCCAGTGGGGATTGAACCCACAACCAGTCGATTTACTGACACACTTTGTGCCCCTGCGCCATGACTGGTCTTTGGTATGGTATAAAATTTAGATACCAAATTAAATGTTGAATGTGTATAATTTAGCACATGTTATTAAATCTGCGATTTAACGCAGACTTTTCAGAGCATTAATGTTGCGTATAATTTAACGATCGCGAGAACATTTTCTTTGGTAAAATATACTTGATTGCTATTTCAGTATTTCACAAATTAAAGAACCATTTCGATACGATCTTATTACCATTTAAATGTCACTTTTATGGCTGTCCTTGTAAATGTTCTCTTATAAGAGCGTATTGTAATTTTTAGCTTCACGCTGTATTTCTATGCTGCACGTAAGAGTTTGTCATCAAATCAATTGTGGTTATATCTGTGATCAAAATTATGTAACAAAAAGATTGTCCCGAAAAATTAAATAAAAAATGTTTACACATACTGTCCAAAGGTAATGTCTAAATAAACTAATGTGAGTGTGATAATCTATTTATGTCGCAGGTAGGCTTCCGAGCACACGAGTGAATTTCATAAATGTTGACAAACATACACACAATGTTGCCCACACTTTCTTTTTGAATCTAAGCCATATTGAAATGATCGTTTTTGTTTTAAAAATCAAAATCAAAATCGGTCCAATAGTCTTTGAAATATGTGTTTTCATACATTTCTCTCTTTCATATAGGTGTTCCAGTCTCCCTAGAGACGAGAGGGCAGATACTATCTATTGGTAGCTATTTTTAATTTTCTTTATATTACTTTTATTTTACTTAATTGTGTTAAAATTATGAAAACAACATACTGTAACAAAAAATGGAAAAATTAAACATTTGTGTTCAGTTTTTTATTATGAAAAGTTAAGTTATTTACAATATTCGTAAAGTAATACCTAAACGAATACCTTTAAGTGTTCTTATGCGTAACTTAAAATTACTTTCTCTGAGTATTCTTAAGTAAAGCGGCTTGTATTAATCTAAGTTTTGGTGAAGTATGACTAAGTCTCTCTCAAGGATACTTGATATATTTTAGACCTAAAGTTATATTTACTTAAAATTGCAATAAATTACTATTCTTATTTAAGTTTAAATATAGAATGAGAGATCATAATTTAAATATAGAACGAGACGTCATCATTTTACAGATGACACATGGTTGTAAGTTCGATCACCGCTCAGAAGAATGACTAAATGTCAAATATTTTCATATTCTGTACGGACTGACGGAGAGAAAGTACTGATGGAGTACTGCAGTGACTAGGCTCTACATCATGGTAAACAGATACCATAACGTAGGGAGGGGAAGGCCGTCGAAATGCAGTGGAACAGTGTCAGATTATACAACTGTACAAGCGATAGTTAGTTATATAGGTCCAGTATAATCTCAAAGGTATAAAAATTATGCAGATTTTTTTCTGCTCAGATAAAACGCGATTTTACGTATCATAACTTAACACTCAATATCGAAAAATTGCAAACAATAAAGTAGTATACATTTAATATTCCCATTAAATGTTTTCATTATATGGAGTATCTTAACACTATTTTTCACTATTTTATATTTACCTATCCTGACTCTAAGTGCGGGATATAGAGTGAAGCTGTAAAAAAATAGACATACTGTCATAATATTAGACTTGCTATTTGCGGGATAAAAACGTGAAGATGAAGTACATCTGGTACTGGTTGTGGGTTCGATCCCCACTCGATGAAGTGAAATATTTATTGACGCAAAGCCAGAACTCGGCGGAAAGTGGGGAGCGGAGTGTCTTAACATTAGGTTCCCTCTGCCTACCCTGCTGCGTGCGACATACAGCAGGAAGCTGATCAAACACACCTATTTTTTAGTAAATTATAATGAGATTTTTCTTTCCCACTATAAATAGTAAATTTTCTACTTTTAACATCTAAAATAATAAAAACACGTACTGACGTAACAGAAGGACAGCAAGAATAGACGAATGTCGTCACCAAACATTTGTAAACGTTGACCGCAGTCGCACTGAGTGAGTGAAACCAAGACCTATTCTGCTTGAACTTTGAATAAATGTAAATCTGACATGTTCATAAGAAAGCCTTGTTGATATACATTTTTATAATAATTTTATAACTACACTTTATTTACTTAAATAGTTAACACATAAATAATAACTTAATATACATAATATTTAACTTTTTTTTAGATTGAATAAAATGCCTGACTCTACATTAATTTTAGTAAGTTCGATTTCCACAGGGAAATAAATTGTTAGCTTATCTGGCATGGTGGTCAAAGTGCGGTGCTATTAGAATAAATATTCGGAATAAAATGGAGTGATTTTACACTTTACTATCTTTGTCTTCTCTACGAAATACTTGAGATATCCGAAAATTAATAAGAAAAAATACAATAAACAAAGTTTTTAATATGTTAATAATTTATATTAGCCACTTAATATTGTTCGCGTGTTAGAACACCTGCTACTCCCCTTAAGTGAATAGAATCAGGTACAGCAACCGCACGCTATAGTTAGTTACGTAGATATATGTGTATGTTACATACATACACTCTCATGTCCTAGTCTTGTCTGCAAGTTTGATTAACTTATTCAAATGTGTGTTACATTGCATCTGAGGTGGCTAAAGCTGTTTGTTCATTTGTTATACATAATTTATATTAGCAAATATGTTTAGTATAGATTACTGTAACTTATATATGTACATATTTAAGGCTACTCGCTTTTTTTATATATTTCTTTGTTACATATAAATGTTTAATAAAAAAATCTTTAAATAGATAACAACTTGGCGTTTATTAAAATAAGTGTCCTTAAGGTTCTTGGTCTCGAGTTCCTCTCAAAACTAATATTGATATTTCCTTTATTATCTTATATAGAGTTTATTATCTTATGTATAGATTTTCTAACTGGGAAAAGTAATGAGTAGTAATTAAAATAATTTAATACATTTAAATTATGAATGTGTGTGTGAAAAATGTGTTGAATGGAGGATTCCAACGCTTACTTTGCCCCGACACCAGAGCGAAGAAATAGATATATAAATTTAAATAAATATTTCATTTCCTCGAGTGGGGATAGAACCCACAACCAGTCAGTTTTACAGTCACGCTTTGTACCACTGCATCACGACTGGCCTCTAATTATTATGTTAGATAAATGATGTGTTTTGAATTATTTTAGAACATTTTTTTCAGCTTTCCGTCTCTCTAATATTCCTAGCAGAATAGAAAGAGAAAAACTAGTGTTAAGATGAATCTCTCTCTCATCTCATTTTCTAAAATATAGCGTGTTGTGTGGCGGAACGCTACGATTTATCTTGTTATTCGAGACAAGAAACGACAATATTTTATTTCTCCGTGTTTTTAATTCACCATGCCCCACGACACCATGCTTCATATTCGCTGTATCCTACCTAGTGTCAAGACACTCCAGTCCCATTAGACACTTTCGTTACCTACTTTTACACGCTTGTGCTCTACGTCACAACTGGCCTCACATATTATTTTATGACATTTTTCGTTAAATGTAACATATAATGTTACTTGGATCATCTAATACATTAGTATTCCCACAAAATTTATATGTATAAGTTTTTTTTGTTCACATTTTTAATATTAACAATTTAAAAATATTATTACGTTACGTATTGTAAACGTTTCCCAATTTTATAATAAGTTTCTTTTTCAACAGTAATCACTGAGTGAATGAATGTGAAATATATTGTAATTTAAAGCCACATACCACTACAAGTCATACATTTATGATTTTAACATGAATTATTCGAATATCGATAGAAATATTCAATGAACTGAAAATAAGTGACCAAAAATTACATTACAATATTTCCAAATGTAAGAGAATTTTATTTGTGTAAAGATGGAAAGTGTTCATTTAAATAAATGTGAAAAAGATAAAGGTTTTTTTCGGAGTGGAGAGCATTAGCGCTCGTTATCAGATACACGGATGATGATTTATGTTTGTTGAAATCTATTCGTTCGTAAGTGTGGGTCGAAAATGTGATTTTTATATACTTATTTTTAAGTAAACTTTATTGATCAATCTCATAATTTAACGGAAAGAAATTCAGTTCTACGACTTTCGCCCGCATTCGAGACAAAATGTTGAGTTCCGAAAGTTAACACCGCTTCTTTTCAGGAAATTAAATTAATTAACTTATAATTAATCATTTTTCATTTTTATTTTAAAGTTAATTGTGTACTTACGTCAATATCCTATTATATCTAGAAATTATAATAAAAGTGGAAAATAAAATTTTGAGTTTGTTGTATGTCGTTTGTTTAAACACAACTATTTTAATTAATGATGTCCTACATTTCATGGAAACACCGAGTAGGTTTCTTTATGACGCAATAAAATCCACATACTCATTTCTTTCATAATTTACTGACCTCATTTGTCTTAATTAAATATTAACGATAAACTGACATCTATTAAAATGAAAAAAATATATATTTTATAAGCGTTTCGTGTATACGAGTATTTTGTCGTTATCTCTTAATTTAATATAAGATAAAATTAAATCAAACCAGAGACCGAACAGAGCGGAGTAGGCAGAGGGAACCTAGTGTCAAGACGCTCTGTTCCCTACTTTCCGTCGAATTTTCCGAGGTATTGTGTGTTAAGTAGCGGAACTCAACAGCGCGAACAAATTAAAATATTAATAAGTAATAATTAATTCCCTCGAGAGGGGATCAAACCCACAACCGTTGCGTTCCAATTACAACTTTGGCCCTGCGCAACGGCCTCGGCTTAACATAATATGCAAAGTGAAAATAAATATTCATTTGACAGATTTCAGATCGTCGTCGGTAAACCTAAAAGTCGAGTGATGTTACAATATTGACTGTTCTGCGCTTTAAAATAGCTTATAATTTTTAAGCAGCTAAGCGAAATTTTAACATAGTTAAGGAATTAACCTGTATCAAATTTTGGAACTGTAAGATATGTAAAATTTATAAAAAAATATACTAAGACTTTCTCTTCTCACAGAAAAAAGGCAGCTTCACGTGTTGCTCCGTCGTAGGTGTACTTAGAGTGAACAGAGGTGTGACTTAAAGGCATATTACGCTTTCATCTAAATTTTCGAGACATAGAGTTTGAGAGATAAGTGACGGAATTCAACGCCGCGCTTTATTTTTTCACCACCAGAAAATGTAAACAGTTCATTACCCTTTGTGAGAATCGAACCTACTACCGTGTTTACAATCAAACGATGTAATTTTATACAAGGCGTATAAGATAATTGTGATTTCTGTTTACACCAAAATCAAGGTATCCACTTATCACATAATTATTTTCGTACGCTTCGTAACTAAGAGATAGTTGAATATTTAAACAGACACATAGTCCCTGTCAGGATGACAAATTATTTACACAAGAAACTGTATTTACCAATTAAGTTTAAGTGGTTATATCGAAATGCATAATATGCAATTAAGAAATATTTTATTTTTGAGTTCATAGCATAACGGTACAGTCTGAATATAAACATGGTTATGGGTTCGATTCCTACTCGGAAATGTTAATTATTTTAAAATAAAATAAAAAAATAAATTAGCTTCACGCTGTATCCCGCACACAGCAGGGTAGGCAGAGGGAACCTAGTGTTAAGACACTCCGTTCCCCACTTTCTGCCGAATTCTGGAGGCATTGCGTGTTGAGTGGC
>DWQW01002974.1:0-24421 GCA_018249695.1 Heliconius erato demophoon
AGTGCGAGTCGCTTCCTGAATACATCAATCCAATCGTTCAAATGAACGAATCATATGAACCGGTTCATTGTCACAACTGATCGAGATCGATATCAATCACGGAGATTGACCGATCGACACAAGCCTACTTGTAAGCGAACTATAGTCTATAAGTACATGTAATATATTTATATCTAAATATATCTATAGTTCAAGTTCATTTATGAAAATTGAGGAGTGAATATTTATAAATAATTTTATCTGTGGAATGAAAATATTTTTATGTCAAAACTTTTAAAGTTTTTCTTTAATAATATAACTTATTATTCGACGTGAATTATCAATCTCTTCTATATAAATCAATCACCATTAATATAAGACAATATATAAATATTATTCATCAATTATCATACATTCTACATTATGTTTTAATCCAGATTCATGTAAAAGTATTGCCCTCTACCCGTGCATCATTGTTTGTTCTTGAAAATTATTAGTAGTAAGTTTAATTATTGTTTCATTTTGCTATTCATATTTTTTTTGCTTTATCATACAAAATTTTAATAACTTTAATTGCAAAATTGTCAGAGAAAAACGAAATATACAAACAATAAATTAATTTGTTTTCATATCGAACTATCGAATAAAATATGAAATCGGATGTAAGTCTTTAGTCCGTAGGTTATACATAATATATCTTTCATCATCTATCATCTGTGAAATGCATGAAGCGTTTCGCATACAGCTTGACCGCTTGACTGACAGTTGATACTGATAGATGTTCCTTGCTTGAGTTGATAGGAACCTATAAAAACCCGATGTCTTATTTCTGCGATTTTTGAGGAGTAGAGCCAACATTTAAGTGTTTCCAATCAATTGCTTTGACAAATGTTGTGTCTGTAAATATATTTTTATTTACATAAAGAGAGAAACTAATGATATAAGCAATAGTAACTGAGGCACTCCAATCTTAAAAATGTCAGTAAAAAGGCAGGCAACCACAGAACTGAACCACGACAATTGGGATCAAGATGACCCTACAGACCAAGAAGAAGAAGGTGGTGGTTTTAAAATGGCATCAAAGGAAATTCTTGAAAAACGTGTTTTTAGAACCGCTAAAAGACGTTCACAAGCTACTGGCGATGAGGTATTTTAATATCCTACTAATATTAATTTGTGAAAGCTTGTGAGGAATGAAAAGATGGATGTTTATTCCATTTCCATGCAAAACAAACTATTAACTAGTGCTAAATATCTACTTGGGCAATGATTATATTTAAATTATGTTGATTTCCTCCCTCAGGGGGAGAAGGTGTGGTGTCGGATTGTTTCTCATTATGCAATATCATGTATATTGGGGAACCAAGTGTCTTCACATTAGGTTCCCTGTCTACACTATGTTTATGTACCTACTAATAAATGTGAAGCTGATAGTTATACTGATTACAATGCTAGTTTATTATATGATTAAGCACCAACTCATATATGATTGCATATTTATCATGTCCTTTTCTTTCTGTTTCAGCCAAATAGAAGTGTATTCAGTGGATTTAGTGGTTTTAATAAAACACAGAAAACATCTTTTGATTTTCTAGCAAAATTGACTAATGGTAACAAGCCAAACAACAGCACCTCTACAACTAAGAATGATGTAGCCGAGACCTCTACTACTGATACCAATAAACCCACAACTAGTCCCAGTAGAGGATTGTTCAGCTTATCAGGTACATCAACTCCTCTACCAAAATCTACATTTGGAAAACCAAATACAGAAGCTCCTTTGTTTGGAAACATACCTACAACTTTTTCACAGTCAATATTTACACCTCAGCCTAATGCAACAGTGAATGCTAGTCCTTTTAAGATACAAACTACACAAAATCCTTTATCAGGTAATGATCTTGCTTCTAAATCTAGTGACAATGCAGAAAAATCAGTATCACAGGGATCTTCAACAATCTTTGGGACATCTCCTCCTGTTGGTAACACCAGCTCAAAATCCCTTTTTACAACACCCAGCAATAATATTAGCCCCTTTAAAACTCAACATGCATCAAGTTCCCAAACTAGTGACAACAGTAAAACTGTTAAAAAAACTGATACTGTAGAGGAAAAGAGGCTAGTATATTATAACAAACTAAAAGGACTAAATCAAAGTGTATCAGCTTGGATAAAAAAACATGTTGAAGAAACTCCATTATGTATACTGACACCAATTTTTAAAGATTATGAGAAACATCTCAGTGAAATTCAAGATGAATATGAGAAAAGCAAGAATCAATTTTCGAAAGAAAATACAGAGTCAAAGGAAAATAATGTAAATAAAAACCTATTAACACAATCAAATAATAATATAGAATCACCATTTACTGCAACAAAATTGAGTGCAATTTCGTCTAACATCAGTAATAATACTGTCGAAAAATCGTCTAATTTTACCTTTGGTATAAGCACAACTTCTGCTGCATCCTCAACAAGTAGCTTTCCAACATCTACATCAAGTGCTGGATTTTCATTTGGTGTAAAGCCATCAACACCACAAACATCTCCTTTTGCAAGTAGCACAGCAATTGGTTCACCTTCTAAAGCTCCATTTTCATTTGGCACCGGAAAACCTTTTACTTTTAATTCAAATATTCAAAAACCTGAAGAACCTTCCCAGCAGACTGAAGAAAATGAAGATGAACCGCCAAAAGTCGAATATACTCCTATTGTTGAAGATAACAGCGTATTTGATACAAAATGTAAAGTATTTGTCAAAAAAGATGGTAATTTCGTTGATAAAGGTGTTGGTACATTATACATTAAGAAAGTAGAAGAGAGTGGCAAATTCCAGTTATTAGTTCGAGCCAATACTTCATTGGGTAATATTTTGTTGAACTTTATTTTAAGTGCAAGCATAACAATGCAGCGCATGGGTAAAAACAATGTAATGATGGTTTGCATCCCAACACCAGATGCACAACCACCACCTACACCTATTCTTATAAGAGTCAAAGCTTCTGAAGAGGCTGATGAATTACTAGAAACATTAAATAAATATAAAGTTTAAAGCATTCTGAAGTACATTATATATGACTATAATGAAGGACAAATACTACTTTAGGTAATACTTTACTGATCTATAATGTCCTCATAACAATTCACATAGAATTGATATTAAATTGTAAAATTGTCACTTTAGATATGATTTAATGCAAAGTGTATTTTGTTTTTGAATTAATTGAAATTATGTAAATCAATTTTTTTCTTAATACATTCCTAGAAAAATCAAAATAATGTCAAGAATAGTCATGTTATCAGTATTGTTTTATTTTTGCCTATCTTCCTATATTAAGGTATTAGTGAACAATCAATATTCAAATAATATTATTTTCAATTTTTTATTTATTTGTGTATATATAATTAGGTAGTAAATTTATTATAGATATATTAAATTAAAACGAAAATTATAGGAAAAGAAATAATATGCATTTATTACAATTATAATTGCACTAATTCTGATAAAATATAAGCTTCCATTGATGGTATATTTTTAAAGAGATAATAATTTATGGCATTTAAAATAACAACCTATCAAGCTTTATCTTACAATGTTTGTCCCTAATATACATTTACATATATTACCATTTTTATTGTACTTATATTAAAACTTACTTTTCTGTAAGCTAAATATGAAATTTTATCTAAGATCATTAATATTAAATACACAATTGTTGTCTATACATTTTTTTAAATTTCATTTAATACAAGCATTTTTTTTAAAAATCGTAAAGCAAATAACACCTAATTACAAATATTATATTTATGGTAAAATAGCTTTATGACCCTGCCACACAACTACTAGATACCATTTGTCCGAGACCCATCTGAATTCTTTGCATGTGAAGTTCTACATTAGTTTGAAATAACCTTTGATATTGTGGGTCTAATTTTAATTTTATCTGGTCCATGGTCCCTTGCAATACACCTAATTCATAAGCATTTTGATCAGAGTCTGAAAGACTTTTGACTTGTAACATTAAAGCTGTAAGATCAGTAACAAGATCAATAACATTTGATTCTTTGATGGATCCATTGTTATTTTTTTCTACCAAAACAGCTGCTTCTTCTCTACACTTTTCTCTAAGGTGTGATGGTGCCAACATTGCAGCCAAGCTCGGACCAGGAGCTATTTGTTGACAATACATCTGTATTTCATTTATATATTCTTGTAGGTCCATATTCATTCTTTCAAGATCAATGACTATAGCGGCATATTTCCTTTCGAAATCCTCAGGCATTCTTTGACCAAAGGATTTCCTTTTCTCAGCTTCACAATTATATTCTTTTAACCTATTAATTTTACTCCTCTTTGCTTGCAACACCTTTTTTAGCCGTACTATTAACTCAAGTAGTTGAAAAGGATATCCTGCTACATTAGAATCCAAATTTTTTGCTAAATCGCTACATCCTATCATAGGATCACCTTGATTATTGCTTTTACTAGGCAAAGAAGGTTGGTAGAGATTGAAAATTTCTTCCATAACATAGCGTGGTCTAAATTTCTGTGTGACACTAGAAAGACAAATTGTATCAGGTGGCTCATTTGATAGAACTTCATAATCAGGCACAGAGTGTGTCCCAAGTTTTGGTCGTTCAAAGGTAATCCTATATGTGTTATTTGATGTATCCACAGCATCAATACATCCTGTGAACAAGCCATCTTGAGGTTTGCGTAATCTTGCAGTTACTTTAGTTCCAACAACTAATTGCATAGGAATTTCATTTGGCAAATCTTTAAAATTCATATCAGCAGTCTTTCTTTGTTGTACATATCTAATCAATCTTCTTTTTCTCTCTAATTCTTTTCTTTCTTCAGCAAAAAATGCCTGGGAACATCTACGAGGTTTGCCCATCATTCTTCTTATTTTTGCCCACTGAACTTGAGTTAATTTTTTATTAGCCAATTGTGGAAACGACTCTTTAAGACAAATCATAAAATCATTTTCTCCATCAAATAAAGCTTTGTCAATGTTACTATAGAAATATTCAAAACAAACCCACTTATGTGCTTTGGGAAGTTTTAAAAGATTTCTCAACCTCATACCAATGCGCTGACCACTTTTTCGATCTGGTGATTGACTTTCCACTTTATCTTCAAATTTTTCTACAGTTTTGGGAGTCTTTGATGGCGACTTTTGTTTTTTCCCACTTTGTTTTAATGGTGATTTTGACAAAATCTTTGGAGTTCGTTTTGGTGATTGTCTTGGTGGTGAAGTATTTACAAAGTCATCTACAAATATGAACCTATTTTTTTTTCTTATACGAGCTGGCATACCTCTTGCATTTAACTTCTGGACGGGTTCACTAGGTGCTGGTTTTGGCGGCAATTTAGTTCCAACTCTATGAAGGCCCAGTGCAGCGGGACCGAAAGCAGGAGGTTCATCATCTTCTTCTGGTAAATCAGTGTCCATTGGTTCATCTTTAATTCTTAATTGAAGCTTTCCTAAGCTTTTTTCTTCATTTACCTCTGTACATAAAACGATAAAATATTATTAAAACACACTGTAAAAAGAGACTATTATCGTATATTTAACTTAAACTTAAATAAAGAACAGGTAGTTAATGTCGATATGAAAATATATATTAAAAATGTTATGACAATTCGGCTGTAAATTTGAATTTTTTCAAATTTTGAATCTGGATGTACAATTTCATTCCAAAGTAGGTGGCTTCAAATAACTCCAAAACAGACTACAGTTCGAACTTTTATAAAAAGAATATAATTTGCGTAGCCACAACCATCTAAAATTTGTGAAAATAAATAATTAAAAATATAAACAAACTTACTTTCCCATTTATCCGCCATGTTGATGTCGTAAATTTGATTCAATTTGAAGATTCAGAGCGCCAAGTTTACCAAATGACAACGCAATCTTTACATTATGGTTCATTTATAATTTTGTTAAATAGTTATATGTTTGCTTATGTAAGTATTATAATTTGTATAAAAAATGGTAATTTAGTTTTTTATAATATTTTTTACAACATGTGAAAATAAAAAATATAGTATATTTAAATTGTCAATAAACAAAAATCTGTTTATTTTCAGGTACGTATGTAAAAGCAATGCCATGCCTAAATATAGATGATTTAATTTTTTATAACAAAAAACATTGACATCTTTAACATAATAGTTTCATTTTCGCATTAATGCAAAAACTACCTATAAAACTATAAAAAATCATTATATTAAAGGTATAAAACGAATATTTTTTGGTATTGCGGGAATACTGAATTGAAACTTAAGAGTTAGGAAAATTAAACATTGCGTATTATTACTCCAAAATTATTCATGACATTTACTTAATAAAAAAATATTTTCAAATTTATCTCAGTCGAATCTGCTCTGTTTTGTTTTACTGTATTTCCAATTTATATTATTAATTATTTTATCTTTACTTAATTTGAAATTGCATTATTAAATAATTAGCCACTATCACTTATCGTAATGACATTTTTATCTCAAGGCAAGTCATAGATAGACATTAATTTATAAGTAAAACGTATATTGAAATGTATATCATTCATGTTTCATTAGTGACTAGTAGACGGCTGACGTTGACATCAAACATCAAATCACTTGTAAATTTGTCATTTGTACTTTGTTATACATTTTTTTCAAAACGAGTTGTACTTCAAAAATCAAAATGAAAGTTTTAAATAAGTTTTAATTTATATAGTGAAAAAATATAAAAAGTGTGAAAATGAATTATAAATCAATATTATTGTGTGCCTTTGTTGGTGTTCTTCTGTTTCACGAAACGAACTGTAAGTTTTCACTTTTATTATGTGACACGGATATGTTTTCAAGGTAAAGTGAGAGTATGCACATTAAAAATGAATGTTCAATATATATTATGATCTGCTCACGTATTAATAACCAAGAAATTGAATATAGATCTTTTGTCAGAGGAAATTATTACATACTATTAAATTCAATAATATAAAATTTATCTTATGTTATATTTTGTCATTATTTAACAATTAGTATGAACATGTCCATTAGAGCTCGTTATCGGTAAAACATTAAGATTTTTAAAGGAATTATATTAAATTGTAATAATAAGAATCAGAAATGAAGACAGGTTTTTCTATTAAAATTATATTAGCTATAAAAGGTATTAAAACACAACAGTCTGAATTGAATGCAATTCCATCTTTACTATACTTTACATAGGGTTTGTGCCCAGGACCCTTGAACCCTTGGGGCTTTGTAGTGTAAGTAACTTCAAAGTCATAATTTATAACTTGTGTTCCTCGATCCTTGTGTGTCCAAGAGCCCAACATTTCATTGAATGACTGCAAAATAAAAATTAAGATAATTTTATTTTGGGTTTTAGGTTTACACAAACGATGTATCAAATGCAGGTCAAGAGGTCAACTAGGTACATGTGGAGATCCTTTTCCTTTTAATGTAACAGAACCTGAAGTGGAGGCTGGTATTCATGTGGTCGCTTGCCCTTCTGGATGGTGCGGTAAAATGATAGAAGGAACAACAGGAGCGTTTAGGACTGATGGTAAATGATTTACTTAATTGGAACTTTTTTATATTTAAATATTAATACTTTTGAGAGAATGGTAGGAATAAGTTTCTGTGGATATATAAAATTTTAGTTTAAAAGAAATGTTATGGTTTTTGTATTATATTAATAATATATATTTTTTGTTATAGATTACGGTGCAGCTACTCAAAGAATGTGTCTACAAAGATCTCCTAGTGATGATGAAGAAAGATGTGCATATACAATGTGGAACCATAGAAAAGTTTACATGTGTTTTTGTAATGGTGATCTGTGCAATGGGTCTCACAAAATTTCAAGTCCTTCAATAGTTTTACCTCTATCTTTATTTTTTATAATACAAAGATTTATATTCTGACAGTCATGTTTAGTTTTACAATGATGGTAGATCTGTTTACTTTTTAAATATTTATATTTTGATGTTTCTTTATTATTTTATGGTGAAGTGATTGGCACTGGTGCAGTGGTGCAGTTTCTGATGGTAAACACAATGCTTGATGGAGGTAGACTAGGTTCAATTCCCACTTGAGGCAATGAAATATTTGGTTTTTTACTTTGTTAACTTTGGTAAGACAGGCAGTCTTAGATTACAGTGGAAATTGGGGAATGGAGTGTCTTAACCCTAGATTTTTTCCTAGCCTACTACCTATCAAAAAATATTACTTATCTGGTCATATTTGTGTCAAACATGGTGTTGATTGCTACTTAAGTAAACTATCAGAATTATAAGATTACTTAAGTTTGTAATGACAATAACATTTAAGCTCAAATATTAAATTGTTAAGATAAGTAAAGCAATTTTTATGAAGTCATCTAAATATTTTTTAAAATTTAGTTAGATAAGCAAAAAAAACACATTTGTACTCATTATCTTTATTCCGTCCAAACAATGTGATTCCATTTTTTGTATATAAAACAAGGATGTACTTATTCATGATATTTAAGTTTAAGTTATATAACATTCTATAATATTAAATATTGTAAAAAAAACAAAGTTTTTTTTATATATATTTTTATGTGCATATGTAAATAAATATAAGATTTTTATACATAAATATACAACATACAATTTAAACAATACTTTATTCATTTAAGCTCTGTTAAATGGCCAAGTTTTTCGTATGCTAGCAATCTTGTGAGGTTCTAAATTGTTTTTGATTCTAAGGTCTTGATTTGCCAACAGTGATTTTATGTGTGGTATATTATGAAAGTACAGTTGGCCATGATCATCAGCTTTTGCAATGGCTGCTACTGCTTCGGATCCTTCTAGCAAATATGGATCTTCTTCTTTATTATCTGTAATAACAATATACATATATACTTTTTTTTATTTTTAAGCTATCAAGTAAGTAACACGACGGTTGTGGGTTCGAGAGAATGAATTATTATTTTCATTTCTTTGCTCTGGCACCAGAGCAAAATGCCCAGCGTTGAGTTTGGCCACTCAACACCCTGCCTCGGAAAATTCCGCGGGAAGTAGAGAACGGCGTGTTATAACACTAGGTTCTCTCTGCCTATCCTGCTGTATGCGGGATACAGCGTGAAGCTGATTTGATTTATAAATATTTAAAATTTAATATGTTACATTCGAAATAAAATACAACCAGCATTCAGGGCAGTTTATATATTTCTCATATTATTTACCCTTGCTACCTTTATCCGAGCGTCTTGAACCGAAGCGCAGGTGATTCAGGGGCGGTATAAATAATCCGATAGGCCACAGCGATTCAGGATCCGGAGAGTCTACTTTGTATGGAGATGGGGGCAAAATTTGTATAGGAACACCTGTAAATAATATTTTCTTCAAAACATCAGTAATATTACCCTTGAACATTAGTGAGGCCAGTCGTGGCGCAGAGGCACGAAGTGTGACTGTAAAACCGACTGGTTGTGGGTTCGATCCCCGCAGGAGGAGATGAAATATTTACTTAAATTTATATTTCCATTTCTACGCTCTGGTGTCGAGGCTAAGCGCGGCGTCGAGTTCTGCCACTCAACACGCAATGCCTTCAGAATTCGGCAGAAAGTGGGGAACGGAGTGTCTTAACACTAGGTTCCCTCTGCCTACCCTGGTGTTTGCGGGATACATGAACATTAGTGAGGCTGCCTTGGCGTAGGAGAACGAGCGTGTGACTGTAATATGACGGTTGTGGGTTCGATTGCCACTCGGAGATATGGATAATTATTTATAAATAATTTCATTTCTTCTTTTTCAACACGCAATACCTTTAAAATTCAGCGCAAAGTAGAAAACGCAGTGTCTTATCACTAGGTTCCTTCTGCCTATCCTGCTATATTGAGAATACAGCGTGAAGTTGAAAAATAAAAAAATATTGAATAGATTTACTAAGTTGTAATGAAATATATACTTAATATTATCTAAACACAAAAATCTGATGAAATAGTTAAAGTTCTGTTTGTTTGTTAATTTTAATTAATCTATTTTGAAGCTCAGTAAGTAAGTTAATTTATATTAGAGCATTACTTTAGTAGAGTAGACAAAATTTCAAGATTAAAGGTTAGAGAATATTTGGCATTAGATGATTTTACTGGTTGAGTAGGTATTAATTAGTGGTAATTCTTATTTCTGCTGTGAGTACCTACTGATTAGTCTGAGGTTTTGTGATTCATAATATAGGAGTATAAGGATTCTTACGAAATGAATCGTTCGAATTCTTTTTTATTTATTGAGGCCAGTCATGGCGCAGGGGCACAAAGTGTGACTGCAAAATCGACTGGTTGTTGGTTCGATGCCCACTCGAGGAGATTGAAATATTTATTTAAATTTATGTTTCCATTTCTTAGCACTGCTGTCGAGGCTTAGCGCGGCGTTGAGTTCCGCTATTCAACACGCAACGCCTGTAGAATTCGGCGGAAAGTGGCGAACGCAGTGCCTTAACACTAGGTTCCCTGATTTATTTATTTAAAAATAAATATTTATATTTAATATATTAATTTATATTTAAGTAGGTACTACTACTACTATTAACTAAATAATCTTAACAGATATCAGTAACCAATGAATACGATTTTTACTATTTCCACCGACAATTATAAACTTATAACACCTTTTCGTGTACCTATTCTAAAATACAAGTAAAAAAAATATAAAGCATTTAGTATTCATCACAGGCATAAGTATTTAATCTTAATTGATTGATTGAATGTCATAATTACTGATAATTTACAGATGTTCTGACTACAATATTGGTTAATGTCAAAAATATACTAACACAGGAACATTTAAATGAAATATTTAATATAAAAAAATAGATACTTTTACTAATTTTGTTATCAAAACAAAACCAAGCTAAATCACAATAAAAAGCAAAGGCATAGGTATCATGTTATTTTTAATGTTAATGTCAATGATATAAAAAAATAGATTATTGTATGCGCACTGTGCTGCAACCGTCGATTATTTCCGTTCTTTTGCAGAAGTTCTTAGAATCAGAAAATGTCTAATATTTAAAATATAGTATCTATTTTAAATAAGACATTGAATTCACTGAATCGATTAAATTATTTTTTACATTTTTAAAGTGTTATTCCACACTTAGGAGGATTTTTATACGTTTTCTAAATAAGTATCGATTAAACTGTTGTAAAACTAATAAGAAACATAATATTTATTACTACTCTCTATCTTACTATCAAAATTATTAAATCTCCATGGTGTGCCGATTTTATTGCCATGGCTCACTTCTTCTGCTTGAAAAGGTATTGCTGGCTTTTGTCGTGGGTAACCGGGATGAGGTTGCGTTGTTGGCCCTGCAAAAAATAATTTAAATCAAATCAGCTTCACGCTGCATTCCGCACACTGCAGGATAAGCAGAGGTAACCTAGTGTTAAGATACTCCGTTTCCTACTTTCTGCCGAATTCTGGAGGCGTTGCGTGTAGAGAGCCAGAACTCAAATTTAAGTAAATATTTCATTTCCTCGAGTGCGGATCGAACCCACAACCAGTCGTTTTTACAGTTACACTTTGTGCCCCTGCGCCACGACCGGCCTCAAAAAAATAATTTGGTTCATAATTTTTGCATATTACAGATATTAAACCTTACCTACTCGCGTATTCACGCCCGATAAAACAAGAAATACAGTATATAAAAAGTACCTACAGTAAACTTTTTGGCCCTCAGCTAAGGACCTCATTCTATTATAAAACTTACACTAAGTTCAAATAAAAAGGCGGCAATTCTCTGATTTGTTTTCTGATTCGTTTGCTAAGAAATGAAATGGTTTTATTTTTAACCAACTTTAAAAAATAGCACGTGATCTCACATCCACCTACCTATATGGACACACACTCAATCCCGTCAGTACCTAAATATATAACTTATATATAACACCGAACATCTTATAAAAACATTTTTATACATAAAACGCCTACATTGGGACGAGGTCCAAAAATAATTAGCCCAGATTCCCCATAATTCGGGGCCCGCCCCTGGATCCCAATTAATGATTAATACGTGGCGCAGGGGCACAAAGTGTGACTGTAAAATCGACTGGTTTTGGGTTCGATCCCTACTCGAGGAAGTGAAATATTTATTTACATTTATATTTTTAGAACTCGACGGAAAGTTGAGAACGGAGTGTCCTTAACACTAAGTTCTTTCTGCCTACCCTGCTGTGTGCGGGATACAGCGTGAAGCTGATTGGATTAGATTTTGACGTATATAGTATACTCTACCGTAGAAAGAACATGCCCAGTCGATGCACGAATTAGGTGATGGTCAATTCAGCATCAGTTTAATGTTGTATATATAGATACTTATAAGTAATAGTAGTTAAGCGTTTTCGCGCACGGTATTCTCTATCCAAGAATTTCCATCTACAATCTATGGCCTACCTATTGATTATGTGTAATTTATCTTGTTTCTCAACGTTATTTTGAAATTAATAATGGCGTCCTCTTTACATTTAAATCCTTGCTATTATTGGCTTGTGACATGCTATTGTATTTTAAAAATATTTATGAATATATATTTTTTATGAGAAATATTAAAAAAAAAACAATTGGCCTAAATTAATTTAAGATAAATGCAGAAGAAATACCTAAAGTCGGCCTTTTTTATATAAAGTGATGTTGTAAATTTTTTGCTGGCAAAGTCTAAGTTTGTTTTATCTTTGAAGACTGAGGAAAGAACTCCATTCCCTATCGATATACATACCGTTCCGTCACTCTATACGCAATGTTATGAAAATTTGGCGGCAAATGAGAAACGAAGTGTCTTAACACTAATTCCCCTTTAACTCCATCGCATTTAGCAATGCGGGGCGGAGCATTAATGTCAAATTATTATTTTTAGATTAATTCTTAATTGTATCGCGCACGAGTATCATAGACAAAGATATTAAAATCTAGAGTTAAGACACTCCATTCTCCAAACACAGTACAACAGTACAAAGTACAAGTCTCGAGTGGGGATCGAACCCACAACCTGTCGGTTTTACAGTCACACTTTGTGCCCCTGCGCCACGCCTGGCCTCTACCTTTACGTGAATATACTTACTTCGTAATCTTCTAATAGGTGGATTTTGCATACGCTGGTATGCCCGACGTTCCAACAACGAGATCGGATCACCAACACCATGGGAGAAGCTGCGAGCTGGCGTGTTCACCCTGACGTGAGACGCGAACTGTGTGCCCGTACCGCAGTGACACAGCTGTATCAGATACAGGTATATTCCATACATGCTTATAAGATGGCGTGGTAGCTTCTGGAATAAGAACACAAAGTCGAATATTAAATATTAATTTTACTCGTGAAGTAACATGGATATTAGTAGTGGAAAATATGCCTTAATTGAAATTTTGTATAAAATTTGAAACCTAATATCGAAAGCCAACAGCTAGAGATGATCTAAGTCACAAACTCTAACCAATTAAGATATTTAAGTAGATCATCCAGTGGGTGGCATCCCGCATATGGTAGGGTAGGTAGAAGGAACCTGGGAACTAGGTGCTACGACATTCTGTTCGCAATAAGTTACCGTTCCCCAATTTTCCGCCAAATTCTGAAGCCGCAACACAACGCCGCAATGTATATTAACATATTTACTCCAATAGATTTTAACAATGCTTCAATGCCACAAACATGTACCGATCGAAATATAGGTAAATGTATATATAGACGTAAAAAAGTTCATCATCTAATTCGTGACCTTTGTAATATAAAAACATTTAAAATCATTAAGACCATATAACAATACATCGTATAATGGCTCGTACCTTTTTGTTTTACGTTATGAACTTGAAATAGTGCACGAGCACTACCAATTAACAATTTATATTATATCTTAAATTTATATCAATCGTGGCGGTGTGAGTGTAAAATCGACTGGTTGTTTATTCGATCCCCTCTCGACGAGATTAAATATTTACTTAAATTTATATTTCCATTTCTTCGCTCTGGCGTCGAGGTTAAGCGCGGCGTTGAGTTCTGCGACTCAACACGCAATACCTCCAGAATTCGTCAGAACATTGGAAACGGAGTGTCTT
This sequence comes from Heliconius erato demophoon, assembly GCA_018249695.1. Classification (NCBI taxonomy): domain Eukaryota; kingdom Metazoa; phylum Arthropoda; class Insecta; order Lepidoptera; family Nymphalidae; genus Heliconius; species Heliconius erato. The sequence goes on from DWQW01002974.1 coordinate 14,053, forward strand.
AGCACTAGGTTCCGTCTGCCTACCCTGCTGTGTGCGGGACACAGCGTGAAGCTGATTTATTTTATTTATTTAAGTTTATATCTTAAATTGAGTTTCACGTTTGTGAATGTAACGTCGCATTCGCTGAATATGATATATTTTGTCTCCCACGGTATTTTCGTATCATATGGTTTGAGTTTCATCCTATATACTATAATTTGATACTATGTATATGGAACCTTGAAAATCTATATTTCAATATTGTAAAAACTATATATAAAAATAATAGTAACCTATGTGAGTAGGAGCTGTATATAATACTTTCCTAAGGCTTCGCCCGCGTGGTAAAATGGAAAGGTTAACTACTCTAAATTAACTCAATGATTCTGATCCTTTCAATTTTCTCACAATATCCATATATTATATATACTTAGGTACTGCATAATCTTAATTTACATAATGTTGAAAATTTCCATCATGTGTTACAGAGTACTGAGCAACAGACCACAGTACCTATTTTTTTTACTTAAAATTATTATATAAAAATATAGAAGAAGACAGAAATATAAAAGAGGCAAAGCGCGGTGTTGAGTTCCGCACTCAACACACGATGTCTCCAGATTCCCAGATGCTAGATCCTCCGGAAAATAGTGAACAGAGTATCGTAACATTAGGTTCCCGCTGTGTGCGGGATACAGCGTGAAAATTATTTTTTTGATGAATACAGTAGTTTAATACATTATGGTTATAGTTCAGACTTTAGAGGATTCCTACAATTGGGGCGCATACTCTCACGCAGTGCTTGCAACACAATGGCGGCCGTGTCGTCTCAATTGGATCTCTGTGACGAAATGATGACATCTTAATTGAGGATCTTTTTGGAATATTGACCATATTTGTAAGGGGCCTTGAATTTGAAGAGTTATCTTGATACATATTATATGGAAATAAAAATAATTTGAATTATCGTATTTCATTTCATTTAATCTAAATAATGATACCTATTACAGTATTTATGATAAAATATGTAAATAAAATGTTGTAATTACAATTTCGGATTGTATTTATTCTGTATATTTAATACTATGAAGTATGAGGCCGGTTGTGGAGCAGGAGTAAACTCTCTCTGTCTCTTTCTCTCTCTCTCTCTGTAAACTCAACAGGTTATGGGATCGCTTCACAATGGAGGAAATGGTATATTTAATATTTTCATAACCTACACTAGGTTCCCTCTACCCTGCTAGGATACCCTGCGGGATACAGCGTAAAGCTGATTTTTTATTACCTCGCTCTGGTAACGAGGCAAAGCTCAAAAAAAATTGAAAATAACAATAATAATGAGATAACCAGAGAATAAATAGCACATCGGTGTAAGTATAGATGGACTTATCTAAAAAAACCTAGTGCGTCGGGCTGGCCGACCGAAGGTTCCGTAGAAAAGTTGGAGGTTTCGAGCCTTTTCTGAAATTCAAGCGTAGCTTCAAACAGCTAATAATACTATAATGTGAAATGTACGTATAAGAACCATATACATATAAAAATAATACATAGATCACCATTTATTCTGTTTCTCATAATAAATCTTGATACAGCGAAAAAATGATTTCATAAAAATAATAACAATATGCGTGGGAGAAATAATAACAAATATGTTTAGTGAATACGTATTGAAACATTTCCTACACTTCTTACAACGCACTAATTTGAATTCTTTGTAAAAAATCTTATATGTACTTAATAAAAACCGTAAACGCGTCAGGTTGTGGGTTCGATTCCCACTCGAGGAAATGGGACATTTTATATTTTCCTTTCCTTGCATACTCCAGCAGATAGTAGAGTATAGAGTCTCAATACTATGCAGGCTGCAGCCGCTATATAAAATGAAAAAAAAAAAAAAATAATAAAAAAACACCACTCTTAAACCTACATATGTGTATACAGATTGAATATTTGTTTTTTTTTTCTTTTTGTTTTTACTATATTTGCTGATTCAAACGCTCAAATTGGTAAATATGTACCTATTTAAGATAAGTAACTCTACATTTCTCTTTAACTGAAATGTAATTTCTTTTGAGAAATAAATAAACTCTTTAACCACAAAAGTTGTAGACTACATTCAAGAGCATATTGCACATCAGGGTCACACTCAAAATCTTCCAAAAAAAAAAAAATACAATTCAATGGCATTATATATATAAAAGGACTTGTGCTGACTGACTGAGGTAAGATGCACGCAGAGCCGTAACCGCTGATGGTAGAAACGTTAAATTTGGGCAGATGTTTATTTTCATATTCTGGACATCCACTAAGAAGGGAATTTGAAATATTTTAACCCTAAAGGGATGAAATAGGGGTTGAAAGTTTGTATGGAAAAAAAAATAATCTGTACCGATTTTTATAAAATTTGAAATTCAGACTTTTAAAAATATTTCATTGAACACGTATTTCATGGTTTTTAAAAATTCACCCCCTAAAGGTTCAAATAAGGAGTTGAAAGTTTATATGGAAAAATCTTTAAATTGCCACCGATATTTATAAAAATTTAAATTCAGACTGTTAAAAATATTTTATTGAACACGTGTTTCGTGGTTTTTTTAGAATTCACTCCTAATAAGCGGGCGAAGCCGCGCGCGCCCTCTAGTTATATATATGATGACGAAATTTGATAACTGTAACCTTCCCAAAGACATAATAAATAGGTCTGTTAACGACCGAAATAGCAGACACAAATGTTAGCAAGCTCCACATTACCTCAAGGTGAAACCGACATCTGTAACAACAGATTCTTCTTTGTTATTATCAACAAAGACATTTAAGTTTTAAATTTAAATACAAAAATGTACTTATATGATAATGTTAATAATAATTAATAAAATAAATTAAATTAGCTTCACGCTGTATCATGCACATAGCAGGATAAGCAGGGGAAGCCTAGTGTTAAGATACTCCGTTTTTATGTTTATCGAAATAAGCTGAGCCTACCTACATTTCATTTCATTAAGTAAAGGGAACCTAGTTTAAATTTTTTCTCGTAAAATCATTTAATAAGTATTAAATAAAATCATTTAAGTGAATGTAGAGTTGTCATTATGAAGTATAGTACAACTAAGTGGATGCTATATATTATAATATACTCAACGTCTTTAGATGGTCACGCTATATTACTAAATCGTGGGTATTTCAATTTAGTATAGTTAACGGTTGTCTTAGCCTGTATCCTGAATGTATTACGATAAAAAATATATTTGTTATAATATATATTAAATAATATTAAATATTGGTGCAATTGCACTTGGAAAATATTTTATAATTAAAATATGTTGTATTTTTTGTTTATTTTAATTAAACAATGTGCTTGTTTGGCCACTTAACTATTAAATAGTAATATTAATGTTAAGTTAATGCTAGAGGCAGCGTCTCCGTTAGTCTAATGTTCCTAGATGTAGTTTGTCTACTTACCTGTATTTAAGTCTAATTATTATAAGGACTTTTTTTGGGAAAACAGTACGGTGATTTTACTGGCCTCCAAGACTACAGTATGGCAGTCTTATAAAGGGCGATCTCTCTGTTAAGAGAACGGCAAAGAAGATGAAAGAAAGATAGAATTGCTATAGTTTGGGATGTTTTATAAGTATATCAAACATATTTTTTTAAATTTCTTTTTCATTAATTATTTTGAAACTGAATTGAATGTCGAGTAGTTTTTTCCAGCATCTATTATCCGAAAATTTCAATGGCATAGAATGCTTGGCCTATGTAGAATTGTTTGTTATAAGGAGGTTCTATAATTCTTACAAACGTGACTGCAAACAAATCTGTTGATAATTACATTGCAACGAATTTAAAAGTATTACGACATCTTACAATACAAGTAGGTATCAATTAAGTGTGTATGTCGACAAATTTGTATATGACAAATTTTTAATATTATGAAGAATTAATATAAACATTTTAAATAAAGGCAATTGTTATATTTTGTTTTAAATAGATTGGGTACCTTTTCAAGTAAGAGAATACGTTTTCGGAGAATTTAATAAAATAGTTAATTTGAATAAATAAGACTAAATTCATTGAATTATAGTTATAATTCATTGAATATAGTTTTGCTAGAGGATGTCACGGTAAGAATGAAGAAGAACGTGGTCAGCTGGTTTGGGCACGTCGAACGAATGAGTGACGAACGAATGGCAAAAAAGATTTATGATGGAAAAGTGAGTGACACCTCTCGGTAGGAGACCTCGGTAGGAGAGGGTATGTATGAAGATGTTGATGACAATGAATGAGGTAAAAGAGGTATGTAGAGACCGTTGCTCCGTTCTCTCTAACTACCCCGCTAAGAATAAAGCATGAAGTTAAGTTATTTATTATGTCATACATAAAAAGTTTCCTATATTATGTACATTCAATAGGTATTAGGTATTGTTTCCATCCTGATGCCTTGGTCTAGTAAAACAAAATAGAATATTAAAATAAGCCATTCGTCACAAATTAAATATTCTTAAGCGTTCATTGGAGTGTCTTATTAATAGACTTCCTCTACATATCCTGCTGTAGGTAAATTATCATTTCTGTTAGTTTTTCTTATTTGGAAATAAAAAAATATTTAAAGTTACAGAATTATAAGGCATTGTGGGCGACATCAATTTATCCGGCTTTTGTTGTTCCAGACTAAGCACGTTACGAGCTGATCAAGGACAATCTATTTAAATCGACTATTCATTTATTCGAACGTCCCAGTATGAATGGATGCAGTGTTGCAAGTGTGCATGTGCACCGCCTTCTATCTGAGAAAGTGATCAACTGTATGTAATATGCAGGATATGTATCTTTAAAACATAGCGTTAATAAAACTTGTATCTTTTAATGAAACAAAAATGAAAGTATAGTTATTTAGAAAACGTATAATAAAAATTTGAACGTAGCGGGACTCGGACCCGCGCCTCCTGGAAACACCTGGTCAATTTTCAAGAGGCGGGTTTGAGTTTCGCTACGTTCAAATTTTTATACGTTTTCTAAAAAAGAGAAGAAAGAACACTTTAATTTTTTTTAAATGAAAGTAATACACAATAAAGAAAAAAAAATATTATCGATATTAGTAATATATATGAGGCCGTCGTGGCTCAGGGTCACAAGAGAGTGACTGTTGTGGGTTTGATTCCCACTCAAGGGAATGGTCATAACAATATTTTTATTTCTTTGCTCTGGCACCAGGGCAAAATGATAGTTAATGCTGTTCTACCTAACTTTTTTTTTCTTTACAGCTACGCGCCGTATCCCGCATATAGCAAGGTAGGCAGAGGGAACCTGTGCTACCAGATATAAGACACTCCGTTCTACACCTACTGCCGAATTTTCGAGGCATTGCGTGTTGAATGGCAAAACTCTAGGTACCAGAGCATGAAAATAATAATTCATTCCGACACGAGTGGAGATAGAACCCATAACCATCGTATTACAATCACACACTTGTGCGCCTGCGCCACGACGGCTTCATTATTCATCTATATATTTAGCTTATTTCATTATTTCCCATGTGAATGTATACCTTATGACTCATAATACTTACTTATCCGCTGATATCGTCATGACCAATGCAATTAATTATATATTAAGTTAACGAAGTACATTTTTTACATAGTAACTTACGTACTTTTTGTATAGTAAAATTTAATAATAAAAAAAAAATATGGCATTGATGAGGGCTCTTAATCAATTAGTCACGTTTAAAAAACATTATACTAGATTTAGAATTATAATAATATGATGATACAGCAGCTTTGTAGGTATGTATCTCTGTAACAGTGTAGTACCAACAGTAATTTTTTTAAACATAAATTTTAAAGTGATAATTAGGCCATATATAAATAATACATTGATTTTAAATCTTTTTACAAAGTAATACGTTTATAGGGTTCTGTACTTCACTAGAAAAAACTGAACCTTTATAAGATCACTTTGTCCGTTTGTCAGTCTGTCAAGATCTTTTTGCTCAAATCCGCGTTTAGGTATGAAACTGAAATCATTGTCAAATATGCAGGTCTAGGTTCTTTTGGAGGACAGAAAAAAATCATATCCTTAGTCAACGTATAAAGATAAATTATATTTAGATAATTGGCCTTGTTATAAATAGCTCATCCCCGCATCCCGTACATATATACTTATTGTTAAGACACTCCGTTCCCATTAACACTTCTATTTCCGCCGAAATCTGAATATATTGCGTGCTTATTTGAAAACATTGCAAAATTTGCGCTGGTCAGAACGGTATCGGTAGTTACTTTATAAATTTTTATTTTAAGTAAAGATAATTTTATATAAGTATTTTCACATACATATATTGCCTTGTAAACGTACTTATAATAGATGTTTGCTGTGTTATGGGCTTTAGGAAGAGGTAACATCGAGTGTTTATTGATGTGGTTGACATTAATTACATTAAGGTTAAACTGAGAGGCCTTCGTAATGTTTAAATGATTTATACTGTATTTATAGAAGACAAAAGGCGACTATAAAGATTAGAATCAAGCAGGTTATTACTGTTTTTAAACTTCCGTGTATCGAAAGAAAAAATGGAACCACAATAGGATGACTTTGTTGTCCGTCCGTCTGTCGAGACCTATTTTGTAAGATTTTATCATTGGTATCAAACTGAAAAAAAAAAATGCGAAGGTTCACCTATTGTTTTTTGCTTCATCAAATCAAATTAGCTTCACGGTGTATCCTGCACACAGCAAGGTAGGCAGAGGACACCTAGTGTTAAGACACTCCCTTCCCCACTTTCCGCCGAATTCTGGAGGCATTGTGTGCTGAGTAGCGGAGTTCAACGCCGGGCTTTGCCTCAACACCAGAGCGAAGATATATAATTATTAACTTATATAAATATTTCATTTCTTCGAGTGGGGATCGAACCCACAACCAATCGGTTTTACAATCACACTTTGTGCCGCTGCGCCACGACTGGCCTCATTATTATGACAGTAAAAATTATATTTACTTTCGCTGGATAATTTTACGATAGATACTTGTTTCTGCTATTTGTTTACTATTCACGAGTCGAAAAGTGTATGATGAGAAAGCATTTGTAATAGCGCATGTTCCTATAAGACCGTTCCTTTACTTTCACCCGGAAAAATGAAATGTCGCTTCAGTTTATTTTCGCATTTGCAATATTGTCTATACTAGATGGACTTAAAATATTGTGTAAGGTTTATAATTAGAAAAATCTAATTAAATTATCTTCAAATTATTCTAAATAATATATAATTTTTTTTATGGTCACGCTGTATCCCACACAGAAGGATATGCAGAGGAAACCTACGACCTAACCTGTTAAGACACTCCGTTCTCCATTTTCCGCTTACCTACCTACTTAGTACCTAAATGCATATCGTAGATCTTTTGAATATTTATTGCTCTAAATAATACTGTTATACTGAGGCGCTCGAAACACAGGGTGTGACTGTAACGCGACGGTTGTGGGTTCGACCGCCGAATGTATTATTATTAATTATAGCCATTCAACCTGATATGCCTCCAAAAATGCGACGGAAAGTAGAGAACAGAGCGTCTTAACAATAATTTCCTCTGTTGTGTGAAGCTCATAAAAAATACTGTACAATATTAGCCGAGGTCATTCGTGGCGCAGCGGCACGAGGTGTGACTGTGAAACTGGTTGTGGGTTCGATCCCCACTCGAGGTGATGAAATATTTACTTAAATTTATATTTCCATTTCTTCGCTCTGGTGTCGAGGTTAAGCGCGGCGTTGATTCTGCCACTCAACACGCAATGCCTCCCGAATTCGGCAGAAAGTGGGGAACGGAGTGTCTTAACATTAGGTTCCCTCTGCCTACCCTGCTGTATGCGGGATACAGCGTGAAGCTGATTTATTTTATTTTTAATATTGGCCTATAGTGGAAGTGCGCGAAAGTGATTAAACAATAGAACTCTTTTGACTGGTGCTTCCTATTATCGCAATCAACAAGCGTAGAGCGTCTCCAAGCGTTGATTTGTAATAGAAGTAGCGTAGGTAAGATACTTTTCACGGTTTTGATTTATGAGTTGTGACTTATGATGTAAAATTTACAGCAATGCCTTGAATAAATTTACTTATTGACGATCCCTAGATAGTAAAAAATCGCAAAAGTTTGTATTGCTCTTTTGAACTACAGTAGAAACTCTATTATCCGGTCCTCAGTTATACGGATTCGCGATTATCCAGACTACAGACCAACTGTATTAAATGTACCTACAAGTTCTCAAGAATCTGGCATCACTCCGCCCGCGCCGCGTCCCGTCGTCTTACATCTTAAGATATCTTAATAAACATTGATTTTTACTTTATGTATTAGTTGTTTTAATTAAATTTATATCACAACGTATGCATACTTACATATTATAAATACCCGATTACCCGATTTTCCATACTTTGGATTATCCGGATTTTCGATTATCCGAATGCCTACCAACAACAATTAGTCCGGTTAATCGAGTTTCTACTGTATTTAGAAGGGTAGTTTTAACGAGATTTTTGAAATTATAAAAAAAATCTTGTCTATGCGTTTTTTAAGCGTGTATGTAGTCGACTGTAACATAAATTTTCGCACAGGAATTATAAATTATTTGAAAAATATAGAGATAAAAATTAACATTTTACTCGATAGAGATGTTATGTCACGATAACGTATTGTGACTTATTTATAACGGACAGTTCCTTTCGAACTTTCGAAAGGTTGCGCACAACGTAACAAATCACTTGGTCACATCACAAAGTAGCCTGGAGAGAAAAACCTTTCTTCCTTGCTGGTTTTATCTCAAAATACATGTACAACTTCCTATACAGGGTAAGTAATTGGTGTGGTATAGTAATTTTATGCTTTTAGTTTTATTTTAGTTCATAGTTTGTTTTGTATCAAATGATATGGTGGTTGGCATTTCCGCCGAATTCTGAAGGCATTGCATGTTGAGTGGCGGAACTCTACGCCGCGTTTTGCCTCGACACCAGACAGAAGAAATGGAATTATAAATTTAAATAAATATTGAATTTCCTCGAGTAGGGATCGAACCCATAACCAGTGAATTTTACAGTCACACTTTGTGCCCCTGCGCCACGACTGACCTCAATACAATATTGTAATTAATAATGACAGTTTATTATATTATTTTTTAGCTTCACGCTGTATCTCGCACATAGCAGGGTAGGCAAAGAGAGGAACCTGGGAACCTAGTGTTAAGACAGCCCCTTCCCTTCTTTCACTGAATTCTGAAGGCATTGCGTGTTGAGAGTAGCGGAACTCAACCCTGCGCTTTGCCTCGTTACTAGAGCGAACTGTAACCTGTCGCGTTTACAGTCACACGCTCGTTCCATTGCGCCACGACTGGCCTCCTATTATTTGTAACAAATAATATAAACGATTTCCAAATTGGTTTGTAAGTAGATTCTAAAAGCGGATCTACTTTACTACTACCTTTTATCCGATACCTAGTCGAAATTTTGTTATATGTATATTTCACGTTTAATGTTTGTAAAGTACTAACAAAATTGTGGCTAACAACCACATAAATAACATAATATATTCAAATTAAATAGAGCATCGAAATCGTGCTTCACGTGTAACAACCAAGTTTTTAGTTATAAGTGAACCTTATCTTATAATGGGAGTCGTAAGAACCGTAATTTGCACGGTCATGTCTGTATACATATGTACATATATTGTATAAGTAGCAGCTTCACGCTGTATCCCGCACACAGCAGGGTAGACAGAGGGAACCTGGTGTTAAGATACTTCGTTCTCCATTTCCGCTGAATTCTGAAGGCATTTGCGTATTGAGTGGCGGAACTCAACGCCGACTTTTCCTCGACATCTTCAATATTTTATTTACTTTTACAATCACACACTCACGGATCATGGATTTCTGTTTAAAGATCTTTATTCTCATTTCGACAATGTCATTTACATGAGAAATGAAATAACAAGAAACATTATATAATACTAACAGGCTTTAGTGAACAAAGAGTTAACATAAAATAAGTTTCCCCTAAACAACTGTATTCTGTTATTTTGTCCAAAAAAAAAACTTCTCCATCATTAAAAAAAATCAGTTAAAAGGAAAAAAATAAAAAAAATACTATTGCATTATAATTGTTCGGAATTTGATCTACATTTTAATATACAGGGTGGAAGAGGCAGCGCTCCATTTACGGAAACAGCATATAGGGTAAAATATTTCAAACCTATACCTAAAGAAATTAATCAAGATGCCTTAACAGTTTGGACGTAGGATTTTTTTTTCATTTCACGATTTTTATCCATACCTGTATTTCGTGTGACGCGATTACGTATAGATCCCAATAACATAAACACTTACTACTACAAAAATACTACTAAAGGT
>DWQW01002975.1:0-24416 GCA_018249695.1 Heliconius erato demophoon
AAGAGAATCTCTGGAATGATATATTGTATTAGAATTTAAGATAGACATTGTACAAGCTTAACAGTATTTAACTCTGGAAGAAATATAAGTTCTGTAAAAGCCTCGAGGTGTTTGATTTCTTTACACAATTTATTTGAGATCGCGTTGAGGTATCAATCTTAAATGAATATCAGATATTCAGGCTTACAGTTCACAAAAGTTGGAGCCCAAAAATTAAGCATCTAATAAATACAACGCAGTTAAAAGCTTTTGTATATTTTTTGTCTCGCTGTACACGTGACATAATTCGCAGGGTGCGTAGTATTAGGTGACGATATTATGAACGCTCGCAGCGCTCATAGTGGAAAAAAGTAGAAAAAATGTAGGCTCTGTCACTTATTAATGTCAAAGCAATCTGTTGGAGTTATCGCTTTACTAAGTTATTAAAAATGAGTCACAGCAGTTGCAATTGTTCTATAATGCAACAAATACATTTACATCTAATAGATATATTTATAGCGAAGTATGTGATGCAGAAATACAAACAGAAATAGACAACTCAACTATTTATATAAAAAAATTACAATAAAATGAAGAACAAAATATGTAATACCTTTAAAAAAACATACACAGATGTGGCGACTTCAACAAAAAAAAATATTTAACTGGGTTTTCATCTATCTGTAATGATGAGCAACTTATAGATCTTGCAGGTGTAACATTCAACAATTTCCAATTATTATTAAAAACATTAGCAACCAATCACAAATACAGTATTAATAGTTTTTTTTTTTTTAATCACTTTTTTTTCTTAAATCACATTTCGTTTCGTTCACGTTTTAATATTATAATAATCATTTATTTAGAAAATAAATTATTATAATAATATCAAAACTAGGTAACTACTATACTAACTACCATTAAATTTGCTTTGTTTCCTTGTTTTTCAGTAAAAGTACAACTAAAAAAGTAGTAAACAAATACTGATATAACCAAAATAAAACACAATTTTGAATAGACATTACTTACCTCTCTCAATTTAAATAACCAGAAATGATTTATCGACACCTTTTCCACCCAAATCACAGTAATTAAGTAATATAAATGAATTTGAAAGTATATTACGAATATTTTCAAACAATCCCGCCATCATATGTCAAAGCGTCAGAGCCCACAAATTTGCGTACGCTGGGTAGCGCTGTAGTCGTGCACGGTGCCAATAAGATTCAATCCTGTTCATGGAACATTAATAAATAAAAAAAATCTTCAGTTCTAAGATAAAACGAAGCGATAGGATTAGTCCATTAAAATACAATGAACGGGTAGCAACATATTATCACGATATTAAAAAGATACAGCAAGAAATGAATTGTCAATTAAATAAATGGTGTTATGTTAACTTTATTAACATAAATGTGTTCGACAAATTATGCTAATTTGTCATATAATGGCAATGAAAAATTTAAATATGAAAAAAATACTTTTTACATTTTAAGCAACTCGTGTTTGTATAAGTTGAAATTAATACTAAAAAATGTGATAATGTACGTCTTCAAATTTTTTATATCACTTGTCCAATATTAATTACTTAATTAAAATCACGTTGCCCAATGTCAACTACATTGCACAAAATTTAAAAAAAAACATATTATTACTGTTTTTTTTAACTTCACACTATTCTACACATGGTAGGCATTAGTACTGTCGTGGCGCCACGTCATTAATTATGTATTATTTTATGTATTTTAAATAAATTGAGATTATTTGATAAAAGTAATATTTTAATAGTATTCTGGAATAATGTTACGGACAAAAAGGCAATATCAACATTTATTTGGCATCTAGTTAAGCCATATCTAATATCAGTCTTACAATTGTTACATGTCTTATGCACTAGATTTTTAATTCCTCTAGGAAAAAATGTATGTTAAATTATTTTAAATGAATTATTAAATATAACTCATTTAACAAAGTAACAAAAGAAAAAAAATAGAGTTATATAATAACATGTTATTATTAACTCTATTTTAAGTGAGGCCAGTCGTGGCGCAGGGTCACATAGTGTGCCTGTAAATTAATTGGTTGTGGGTTCGATTTCCACCCGAGGAGATGAAATGGAAGGAAGGAAAGCGCGACGAGCGGCGAACTTGGGCAACGGAGTGTCTTAACACTAGGTTCCCTCTGCTTATCCTGCTGTGTACGGGATACAGCGTGAAGCTGATTTCATGACTTTAGTGACACTTGTAAGGTGACATTCTCAACGCCACATAGGAAAACATATACGTTTATACATAGACTCATAAACAATTTACCCTCGTTTGCGTCGCGCAATCGGTTGAAAAAGTATTAACAGAACTTTACTCTTTTAATTATTGGTTAAGTAAAATAGAAAGATAAGTGATTTATTCCACTTTATTTACACTTTATTAACAATTTTAATTTCAAATAGAATAGAATATACTTTATTGCACACACAAAAACAAAAGAAATACAGATTACAATGACAATATATTTTTATAAAATGTATGCAAAGGCAGCCTTATTGCTTCAAGCAATCTCTTAGAGGCAACCCTTGGTAAATAAAGGACAAAATTTTAACAAAGAAATGGGAATAACGTTATAGTGCACAATTTAATTAAATAAAATACAATAATAAAATAAAAATTAATAATATACATATCGTATACTACATACAAAACGTTTTAATATTAAAGAAATTAATTTTAAAAAAATAATTTTAAAGGGCTAAAGATCAACTACAGTTATAAGTTAAAAAGGTACTCTTTTAGACGATTTTTAAAAATATTAAGAAATTTAAAATATCGTATTTCAGAAGGAAGTTGATTCCAAAGAATCGCAGATTTGACAGTAAATAAATTGGATATATTTATATATCGATCTATATTTTAGATATTTTTTACGATTCAGCTGACTCGGTTTTTTTTCACGAAAATTACTGTGAAAACTTACGCCTATGAAAAATGATGCCCAAAAAAAAAATATACCTTCAGATCCTCAGCAACACCATACAAAAAAAAATTATGTCCGGTAGTTTTTGCATGATTCGCGAACAAAAAGACAGACAAAAAAAACATTTGAGTGTTTGCTTACCTTCTATTATTGATATATACGGATCGATACCGACCTAATTGTTATTTTTTATACCTTTCACTTGGACGTCAAACGCAAGTTTGGCTGCGTAAATACCGATCGCGCGTTAGTCGCGAGTTAAAAATGTAGGCTATATTGTCCCAAAAGCCCCTTTGGAGCTCCTCTAAAAATTTTTCTGTTTTTCACATATACAGGTTTCACATAAATCATAATTTAGTAATAATAATCAATATTTGATAATCTACCCTAATTCTACAAGAAGAAAATTAAATTACCATACGACCAAAGTATGCTGAAATATGTAGATAAGTAAATACTGAAAAATAAATGTGTATTTAATTTTAATTTATTTTTAATAGAACAGATGTCGATACAAAAATAAACTTACTTCACTTATGTATTTAATGACTATTTATTTATTTTTAGCTATAATATAAATGAAAAGATAAAGGATTCATCCACAGTTCTCTCATCTCATCGGCCATAGCTTTACTTCAAAATGCTGTTGTAAGTGTTTAACTCTATTTGATGAATTATTTTTTATTAAATGTGTGTAATATTTGTATGTATATAATGCAAAATTGTATTCCAGATTTAAACTCTATATGATTTATTATAATTTATACAGCACTGTCAATTGCTTTTTAAGTCAATAATTATTATATTTCATTATTGCTCAACTAATTTATTCTTATCTATCATTTTAATTGGAATCAATTTATCTAAAAAAATACAGGCATTAAATATTTTGTTTGAAAAATATCTATATTCTCAGTTTTGGTTTTTAGTATATTTTTCTTCTTTTCAAATATTTATTTTAACATAAAATATCTTATTTATTTAGAAAACGTATATAAATACGTTCAGCACTGGCGCGTAAAAGGTTCAAGTTCAAGAGGTTCAAATTCCGCTACGTTAAAATTTTCATACGTTTTCTAAATAACTATTTTCCTTTACTAAGTGTGCAATAACACTTTAAAAATGTCAAAAATAAAATATATATTTTCTATACTTAAAAATTTAAAAAAAAAATTCTTCTTCTTATTGGAACCAAAAAATATCTATATCAACTATATGCTATATATGCTATATCAACTATATCAGAGGGTTCACCCTCTGATATAGTTGATATAGCATTGTCGTAAAGCTTGCTATATTTATTTTATTCAAATAATATATTTTAGTGAATTACTTAAAATATATATAAATAAAATATATTGACTTTCTGCACTCCTTTACCATACAAAGACAAATACGCCAAATTCTTCTTACTTTGTTTGTCAGTTTTAGTGTTTATATATAGATACTTGTTTCTTATTGTAGAGTCAGAGCACTTAATAACATTGCAGTATTTACATCTGGTACTAAATAGTCGGGAGATTCATTTCATACTTCTAAATGTGGAACAAAATTTCATTATAATTTTATTACTTAAATATACATAACAATTACAGTTTGTTAATAGAAAATATATTTTTCATTAGCAATGGGACAACTAGTTGCGCGACAACCACAGGAGCAGCGTCACAGCTGTTCGCGTCGGCAATTAACTTTTTAGCTGCATCACAGTGTTTTGTATGGGACACACCGAGTTATGTCCCAGAAAGTAAGTTTACCATTTTATTTTTACCATTTAAGTTTATTTTTATTGGACATGTTTATTATTTATTTTATTAAAAATTAGAGGCCTTCGCGACATAGGAGCATAAGCTTGTAACTGTAAACGTGACAATTGTGGGTTCGATGCTCCTGTTCAAAGAAATTATTTTAATAAAATGTTCTTTTTTCGTCTCGAAGTCTCGTTCTGAAGCCAGTCTGGCGCTGGGGCACAAAGTGTTCGATCCCCACTCGAGGAGATGAAATATTTACTTAAATTTATATTTCTATTTCTTCGGTATGATATCGGACAAGCGCGTCGTTGAGTTCTACCCCTCAACACGCAATGCCTCCAGCATACGGCAAAAAGTGCGGAACGGAGTGTCTGCCTGCCTGTCCCTACCCTGCAGTGTGCGGGATACAGCTGATTTATTTATTTATTCTTTTTTCCCACTCTTTTAACAAGGCAAAGCACGGTGTTGAGTTCCGGTACTCAACACATAATATTTGAGATTTTAGCGGAAACTGAGAAACGAAGTATCTTGATACTAGGTTCCCTCTGTCTGTCCTGCTATCTACTGGAAAGAGCATAAAATACTTATTTATACTTATTTCGAAAACGTATAAAAATTTGAACGTAGCGGAAATCGATCCCGCGCCTCCTGGAAACCGACCAGGCGCCTTGACCACTAAGCCATACGTTCTCATCAAGCTACGTCAATATTCTTATACGATTGTTATAACTTATTTATGTTGTTAGCATCTCTGTAGGGAGATTTTTACAAACTTCCGCTTCCATAGTTTAATTACCTACCTGGTCGGTTTCCAAGAGGCGCGATTCGAGTACCGCTACGTTCATTTTTTGATACGTTTTATAAATAAGTATTTTTCTTTCCTAAGTGTGAAATAACACTTTAAAAATGTTAAAAACACTTACTTTATTACAAATTATATAACGACAATGACATACATACGTACGTTACAATAGTATTTTTTACTTATTCATTATTGAACTGTACGTTCTGAATAATGTCTAACAAACAAAATGAGTAATTGATAATATCCTCAATATGTTTTTATAATATTCTTAAAATATTTAAATGTAAGTCAATCATTTTAGTTTTAAGATAAGAAATTAATCTCTACTTTTGTATGTATATTTTAGATTTCGAAAAATATGATTTTGTAATCGTGGGAGGAGGATCCTCTGGAGCTGCACTAGCAGCTCGTCTTAGTGAAGTACCCACTTGGAAAGTGCTACTTCTGGAAGCGGGTCCCAAGCCACCCTTAGAGTCTGATGTAAGGGAATAATACTTATTTTTATATAACATACGTTAATAGCTAAACAGCTATTGTATTTGATTTATAATTTAATTTATATTTATTAATTCTGTAATTTAAAAAAATATTATAAAAATTGTTGTAGATACCATATTTAAGTCGTCAACTTTATGGCAGTAATTATGACTGGCAATACGCAACTGAAAATGATGGTGTTTACCATCAAGGGCTAAAAACTGGACAGTTATATTGGGCACAAGCAAAAATGTTGGGTGGGTGCAGTTCAATGAATGCAATGATATACACAAGAGGTAGAGATGCCGATTTCCAATCTTGGGTAGATGGAGGAAATCCTAGTTGGACACCTGAAAATGTTAAATCGATATATAGAAAATTTGAAAGTTTGCAAGATTCGAATTTACTGCAAGATCCTGAGATAAAAAGTTACTATGGAAGTAACGGACCTTTAGTTTTAAATACTTTCAATAGCACATACAGATACATTACTGAGAAAGTTTTAGACTCTTGGGTGTATATTGGACATAAAAAAGTCAAAGACATTAACGCAGCAAAATTTGAAGGATATGGCGTGGCTGGAATTATAAGAGGGACTGCTGCTAATGGCAAAAGACGTGGTACCTATACAGCCTATTTAGAACCAAATCTACAACGAAGTAATTTAAAAATCGTTACCGGGGCTTTTGTAACCAACGTTCTTCTTAATGATAAAAACGAAGCTTATGGAGTTAATGTAACTGTGTATGGTGTAAACAAAACATATTATGCAAACAAAGAAGTAATTGTCAGTGCTGGAACTGTTAATTCTCCGCGGCTACTAATGTTGTCTGGAATAGGTCCCCAAGATCACTTGATATCTAAAAATATTACAGTTAAAATTAATTCAACTCAAGTAGGTAAGAATTTACAAGATCATAGTTATGTTCCTATTCCTATCTACGGGGACGACGTTGAATATTATGATACAAACCCTAACCAATTTGAAGTAATCAAATATATGTACAATAAAAGTGGCTTGTTGTCACAGCCGTATTTCAGCGATGTAAATGCATTTTATTCTCGTAATGAAAATATGTCATATCCTGAATTCCAAAATCATTTTGCTTTATTTTCAAAAAATACAACAAGCCTGAAAGCACGTTTTGGTATTTTTAAAGATGAGATTGCGGCTTCTTTCATAGACCTTAATTCACAAAAACCATTATATCTATTTAGCGTTCATCTTTTACATCCATTGTCTAAAGGTGTAATAACTTTAAGATCATCAAATCCTTACGATAAGCCTATGATTAAATATAGTTATTTTGATGATAAAAGGGATGTGCAAGCATCAGTCGAGGGTATAAAGAAATTGGTAAAAATAGTAAATGCGCCCTTTTTCAAATCGATAAATGCATTTGTTCAGAGAATAAATATTACCCAATGTAATAAGTACCAGTTCCAAAGCGATGATTATTGGCAATGTTTCGTAAAAAATGTTGCTTTAACTGTATACCATCCTGTAGGAACGTGTAAAATGGGTCGAAATATTGAAAGCGCTGTGGTAGACAATTTCTTAAAAGTATATGGTGCCAAAAAGCTACGTGTTATAGATGCTAGTATTATGCCAAACCCGATAAGTGGAAACATCAATGGTCCAACGATTATGATTGGTGAAATGGGGGCCGATATGATTAAACAAGAATATCTTGGTAGTTCAAAAGCGAGTGAAGTGACTAAAAATAGTAGTCATTAATGTATCGATAAACAATTTTTTTTGGACAGTTTATCATTGTTTCTATTTAGGTGTTTAATAAATTGCATAATAATAAAAGGAAATGTTTTTTATTTAATCTGTCTTTATCTATAAAACATACTATGTGATATTCTATATATAAAAAACATATTAACTACATTTAATAAATATTACAATTTAATTTATATATATTCTATTTGAGCAATTCTTGGATATTGGTCATGTTACACTATTACTGTGCGGCATTAGAGGACGTGTTGTCAATCTTATTACCTCTTATCTAGCTAAGAGTGTTCAGCGGGTTGATGTGAATAGCAAGACATCACTTAGGGCATTGGTCAGTATGGGAGTCCCATAGGGTCTGTTCTTGGCCTTTTTCTCTTTTTAATATATATTAATGATTTGCCATATTTAGTTAGATGAGATAGTATTGTTTGCTGATGATACTTCATCGATTTTTTGATTTGTTGAGCTGCTTTTCTTGTTGCAGCTTGTTCTTCTGAATTGATTTCTCTGAGCGTGTATAATTTGTGCATTTTAGTATCTGCATGCATTAAAGTTTTATTTTTATCGAGCCATTACTGATGTTGCAAAAAAAAATCATTATTAATATAAATAATAAATAGTGGATAAAAAAAATATACGTGTAAAAATCTTGCAAACAATATATATTTTTTATCAGATAATATAGATTATTAATATATATTTGTAAAATTTACACTCAGGAAACTCTCTATACTAATATTATAAAGAGAAAAGATTTATATAAAATAAATAAATCAGCTTCACGCAGTATCCTCCACACAGCAGGTTAGATAGAGGGAACATAGTGTTAAGACAATTTGTTTTACATTTTCCGCCAATTCTGGAGGCATTACGAGCTGAGTGGTGGGACTCTACGCCGCGCTTTGCCTCGACTTCAGAGTGAACAAAATAAAATATAAATTTAAATAAATATTTTATTTATTCGAGTGAGAACCAAATATACCACCACTCACACATCACATGTGTTCCCTGCGCCGCGACTGCTCTCATACTATACCATATGTCCCACTATTATAGTTTTGACAGTACAACAACTTGTTTACAGTTTAATATTACATACACATGCCGACCATAATCAAATCATATTATCCATATATTAAAATATTATTATTTTTTGATTCACGCTGTATACCGCATGTAGCAGTCTTGTATTATGACGCTCCTTTGCCTCGACACCAGAAAAATTAAATCCTCATGTGATTCTACGCAGCGGGCAATGCTAAGAGAAAAGCGACAGATATAATACTCCTTTCAAAGAAAAACGATCTAGGGATCAGCGTTGCTAGATTTTATCTGAGGGAAGAGCGGGTTTTTAAACGTTTTAAGCAAAAAAGTATGACACTTTCACAAAAAATGAGACCTAGATATAATCCAAATTATAATATGTTTTTACTAATCAATTTATTGTGCGATAGTTAGCAATATAAACATAGACAGGGAGACATGGCTGTGGAATGACAAGGTGCAAGGTGCAAGGACAAGGTAACTCGTGAAAAAAAGGTTACCTTTAAGAAGTGGCAGGAATCCAACTCTCCTGAAGACAGAGTGGATTACATAGTAGCGAAGAGTGCCAGTAAAAGAGCTGTAGCCAGAGCCCGCAGTGAGAGCTTATCATCACTATACGATAAACTTGAAACTGTGGAGGGGCAGGAGCTCATTTACAAACTGACAAGTTCCTGGAAAAAACCGACGCAAAATATCGCAAAATGTCTTTGCGTCAAATTCCCAGGACACACTGATCCATAGTCATGGCTCTATAAAGGAGAGATGGAGAAGCTACTTCCAGGTGTTGTTGATCACTCAGTATCCATGAGGTCTTCATCATGCCTCACCTTGAACCTATTATTAGGGTTATCCCTAGACGAAACTCGTAATTGCCTTCGACGCATGAAGAACGGAAAAGCGGTAGGACCTGATGACTTCCGAATGAAGCATGGAAATCGTTCTTGTGTGTTCATCTTACTGATTTTTTTAACCATATCTTGAACACTGAAAAGATGCCACACCAGTGGCGGCTTAGCTTTATTACCCCTATTTACAAGGAAAAGAGCAGTGTTCAGGATTCTCTTCGAGCACATAATCGACTGCAGGCTCTGCCGAGAGTGTTCTATCTCAGAGTCTCAATATATATTTCAGATTTTCAATATGGATTGGCAGGATCGGGTACTATGGACGTCATTTTCGTCCTCAGAACTTTAATACAGGCATACAGGGAAAAAAGGAGAGCTCTGCATGTGGTCCTTATAGATCTGCAGAAGGCCTTTGACTGTGTGCCTCGTCATTATATCTAGTGAGCATGGAGATCCAAAGGAATCCCAGAGGCCTATATTGAGATTATCAGAGACATGTACCACGATTCCGCTTCTATTGTTAGGACTACTGTTGGCGACACTAAACTCTTCCAGATTATAGAAGGGGTTCACAAGAGCCCGGCTCTGAGTCCATTCTTATTCAATGTAGTGCTTGTTACTGTCTCGGCTGTCCTTCAAGACCAGCCTCCATGGCTGATGATATATACCGATGACATCACTCATTGACGAGAACCGACTGATGCTGGAGCGTAAAGTAAACTCTGTAAGAATACGCTTGAGAACGGTGTTTCTTAAACAAAATGTGTCAATGACCGAAAACATGACCTGTGGCAGCTCGGACATGAGCACTATCCATATAGGTCCTAAACCGGCCGATAAGTCAGAAAAGTTGAAGTACTTTGGATCCACTGTGCAAGAGTCTGGAGGCACCGATAACGATGTCTATAGCCGAAAGAGCGCTGCCTGGGCCAAATGGTGGGAGATCACAGGTGTGGTCTGCAAGATACCGCTCAAACTCAAAGGTTTGATATATAAGAGCAACATTCAATCGGTTCGTTTATACGAGCGCAAATGCCAGTATCTTGGCACACTCAGGAGCTTCACGTCACGGAAACGAAGATGCTGAGGTGGGTGCATATTTTTTTATGAAAAAAGACATATGTCATGCTCATTTTGTCTTTTTATGAAAAAACACAAAATATATATCCCTAGCTTTCCTTGATGTTTTAGTCATTAGAAATTCCAAAGGCACAATAGGCCACACAGTATATAGAAAACTCACGCACACCAATCGTGAATCTCACCACCACCCTACATGGTTATCTACCGTTACCAAATCTTTGTTTCAGAGAGCCTACCACCTTTATGGCGCTAAACACCTAGGGGACGAGCTTAGCCAGGTGAAGAATACCCTTCATCAGAACATGCTGCCAGTTCCCCGCCAGCGTTGTCAGAAGACCAACAAGCCACCCTCAGTAGAGAGACAGCCGGCATTTCTACCATATATGAAGGGTGTTACAGACAGGATTGGCAACATCTTAAGAAGAGCTTCCATAAAAACCATATTCAAGCCTAACAAGAAAGTGAGCCAATTCTTGAGACCAGTGAAAAGTAACATTCCTTTACAGTGTGCAGGTGTATACAAACTAGACTATGACTGTGGCTTATCATCGGTCAGACAAAGAGAAGCATCGGTGTTAGGGTCAAGAAACACATCTCCGATATCAAGAATGGGCATGTATCGAAGTCAGCTGTGTGTGCATACTGTAGATAAACCCAGCCACTACATTAGGTTTGATAAACCCCAAATCCTCGCTAAGGAAAACAGATACATTCCTAGAATGATCCGCGAGGCTTTTGAAATACAATAACATCCTAATTTCAATAGAGAGGATGGCTGGAAACTTTCTACCACTTGGGACCCACTCATAAAATCATTGAAGTCTCAAATCCACCATACCAGAGGGCAAGATACTATCAGCTCATTCTGCAAGAAACAAGGGCAGTACGCGAGGCAATTAAGAAATCGTTGGCGGTAGTTTGATATAATTATTATGTCAACTGACAGACGAATGCCACCTCAGTCTACCCGTGACCACGGACTACTGCAATGTGTTCGAAACGTCGGGTTTCCAAAATGTATAATTTATACGCGATTAATCCGGTTAAAATAGTTTCATTTAAAATAGTGTGATTTAATTAATGAAAAATCTATCTTTGGAACGGTTAGAGATACAGCTCTGAGACCTAGCGCAATCGATTCAAATGGTAATATTCTTTTTTTTTAGTCTCGAACCGCCGACGATTGGGGGGCCTGACACACTTCCGGAGGATCGAACCAACTAATAACAACTACTCATATTAATTATGTGTGATAATTTTTAGCAAATATTTTCATTGTAAAGAGTAGTTTAACGTATAAGACTAGAATAATGCTTTATAACGCATTAGCTGATTCAATTATTTTATTTAGACTTAGTAGTTGTGGCAGAACTGACAAAACATACTTGAGTTACATATACCGGTTACAGGTTAGAATATTAAAAAAACATCGTCCCTTCAAAAAGCAAATTACAAGAGACTACTGAAGAAAACTTTCTCTTTAAATACTGTATAGTTATTCCCATATATGATAAAATTAAATTTACAATATTAAAAGAAAATTATATTGACTAGCAGTTTCAAAATTAAATTGGTCATAAAATTGACGTTTGTGAACTTAGCAGAGCATTGTCCAGCAGATCAAAAATAAAATGGAGTTCTCTTCGCATGCAGCTGAGTTGTATAGTTCCTCATAGGTTTTACAAATAGTTCGGGCATTTAAATATAGTAAAACCTGAAATAAATCGATTATTGAAGAGTTTTGAGTCCCATTTTTCCATCATACGTCATTGGCTCAATCAAGGAAAATATCCAAGAAGTGACAATTTATAAGGATTTCGTAGAAAAAAAACATTACAAACTTATAATTGTAGTTAATTTCATACAAAAGGAGTGCATGCACCCGCAAACCTAAGTTTGTCAACTTTTATAAATTGTGCTCCCGTCTCCCGTTAACATATAATTGAGAAATTGATACGGATCGCACGGTATGAGAGTTCGACTCACATTTGACCGTTTTTTTTAGCTTTCGGCTTTTCGGATCCTCTCGGCCTCAGCCTCTAAATATTAAAATTCTTGTATGTACTTACACTAGAGTACCTAAACGTGAAATTTAGAGGACTTATATGACAAACTGTTGTGATATATACTTTCTAACCCAATATCTATAAATGAAAGACGTAATTCAAGAAAATACGAAATATGTTTTATCGAAAATGAAATACTTATACCATTTACGTAAAAAAAGTACACTAAAAGTCCAACAAAATTATAAATAAATATTGTAATATTCAAAATAACAATAAATCTCATTTTTTTAACGTCAACCCTTTACCAATAATTAATTATTTAAGAATAAAATAATATAAACAAATCGCTGTGGAGCAGGGACAAAAGCGTGGGACGGGTTTGGGCAACACGCGGCATTGAGTTCCGCTACTCAACACATAATACCATAAAAACTCGAAAATGGATAACGGAAATGTCTTAGTGAGAAATGGAGTGTCTTAACACTACGTTCCATGGATGCTTTGCATGGAGCTAAATAAAAGGATACAATAAGTTACGAGGTTCAGTCTGCATAACAGCAAAAAAAGGCTAGAAGAAAACATTGCTGTTGTTTCCCGTCCCCGTAGCAATTTCAAAAAGTCCTGTCCTTACGAGTACTGTGAGGTAGGCTAAATCCAGCTCCGTCTATACTTTGATTGTCAGTCACTCAGTAAAAGAGGAGTAGTAGTTATATATACACATATACAGATTATAATTAATAACTTAATGCTATTTCAGAGTAAATACCGTTCAGAGTAAAAAGAAAAAATATATCAATTTTTAAATATCGTAATATTTTTAAATCATACAATCAAGATGATTCATTGCTATATATAAAATAAATCAGCTTTACGCTGTATCCCGCACACAGCAGGGTAGGCAGAGGGAACCTAGTGCTAAGACACTATGTTCCCCATTTTCTGCCGAATTCTGGAGAAATTAACGCCCCGCTTTGCCTCGACACTAGAGCGAACAAAAGGAAATATAAATTTAAGTAAATATTTCATCTCCTCGAGTGGGGATCGAACCCACATCTAGTCGGTTTTACAGTTACATTTTGCGCCCCTGCGCTACAACTGGCCTCATCGCTATATTTAGGTTTTAAATATTAAAATTTCGATATAAATCGTTTTTGGTGCAAAATGTTTCATTGTAATTTTCTTAACAAATTTGTCGTGTAAGTCTGTGATTATTATTTATCCCTAAATGACCCGATCGCTTATTTTCTTTGTCTTTTCAATAAAAAAAATAATTTTAACATTTTTAAGTGTTATTCCACACTTAGGAAAGAAAAATACTTATTTAGAAAACGTATAAAACGTATAAACTAACTACACTAAGGCATACGTTCAAACGTACGTTACGTGAGAACGTATGCCTTAGTGGTCAGAGCGCCTGGTCGGTTTCCAAAAGGCGCGGGTTCGAGTCCCACTACGTTCAAATTTTTATACGTTTTCTAAATAAGTAAAAAAAAATAACTTTAAAACACAAAAAGTCCTAAGCTCATGCACTCAATACTGCAATAACAGCTTGCTTAAAAAGTATTATACTCTGACCAATATTGAGAAAAAATCATTACCACGAGTGGAGATCCAACTCCAAATGGTCGCGCTTACAGTCACATACTTGTGCCCCTAAGCTACGACGGCCCCTACGTATTTTAAACTATATAAATTCAACTTTAACTTGGAATTTTAGAATAATAAGCAAAAGATAAATCCGCGTGTATATTATAGCCATAAATTTTGTAGAAAATTTGTTAGATGAATACCCTGATGAAATTCCGATAAGGCAAACTGGGCCCATTGTCTCACGCAACTGCCTCCTTAGGAACAGCACAAAAGACCGGCGTAACATAATTTTCACACAATTTAAATACGACCACATTAAATCAAGTAAATCATACAATATCACCTTAATCCCCTATTCCTTAATTATAATAAATACTTAATAATTAAAATATATAAAAACATACATATATGTCAGCTTCACGCTGTATCCGGGAGATAGATCGAACCTAGTGTTAAGACACTCCTTTTCCCACTTTCTGCCGAATTCTGGAGGCATATTAGGAAATTATTTTATTTCGTACGTATTTTTGAAAAGTTGAAGTGTGTGATGTATTACCTCAAATCAAGCTCTAGTTATTTAAGTCTATATAGTATACAAGAGGGCGCGCGCGGCTTCGCCCGCTTATTAGGAGTGAATTCTAAAAAAAACCACGAAACCTGTGTTCAATAAAATATTTTTAACAGTCTGAATTTAAATTTTTATAAAAATCGGTGGCAATTTAAAGATTTTTCCATATAAACTTTTAACCCCTTATTTGAACCCTTAGGGGTGAATTCTTAAAAACCATGAAACACGTGTTCAATGAAATATTTTTAAGAGTCTGAATTTCAAATTTTATAAAAATCGGTACAGATTAAAGTTATTTTCCATACAAACTTTCAACCCCTATTTCATCCCTTTAGGGTTAACATTTTTCAAATTTCCTTCTTAGTGGATGTCCAGAAAATGAAAATAAACATCTGCCCAAATTTGACGTTTCTACTATCAGCGGTTACGGCTCTGCGTGCGTCTTGCCTCAGTCAGTCAGCACAAGTCCTTTTATAAATATATATTTAGGTACATAAGGAAAAAAGTGTCCACGGGATTACCACGTCAGCGTTAAGGTTAATGTCTACTCAATTACTGGCTCAGTATTGGTTTTATTTTCATACTGTCTCTATTTTAGATAATGTGTGTGTTTGTACTATTTTGCTTGGAATCCCTCCCTCTCTAACTCGCAATTGAGCTTTTCTTTTTATTTGAATGATTGAGTTATTATTACAAGCAATCTTTTATTTTTTTATTAAATATTTTAGAGATATTTCATTCACCTTGCTTACGTAATTTCATTCACCTTGATTGCGTCATTTCAAATCATGGGACATCACCAAGACTAAGCTAATAAAAATTTCCGAGCCGATGGTAGTTTCCTGTAAGACTGACACTACAAATATTACTATGTAACTAATTGAATAAAGAATATTTTGATTTTGATTTATTATGCATAGTGTTTTTGTTATCACCACTTTAAATGATAGTTAAACACTCTGTAAAAACCTAATACAATTAAAACAAAAGAGATTTTTTCAAAAATAAAAAAAAACTTTTTTTTTTTTCAAACAAAATAATTAATAAAATTATCGTTGTAAAGAAAACGCCATTTGTCAAAAATGATGCACACAGACACAAACCTATCAAAGCGATAACGCCACACACGAGTTATTCACGAAATCGACTCCTAGGTAATGGCTGCGATATAGAATGAGAAATATCCCTTTCTCGGTCTAGAATGTTTTTTTTAACATGAAAATCGGCAGATCGGCAACGTTTAGTATTTTTGCAGTAGTATATGTTTACGTTATTGATATTTATTCGTAACTGCGTCACACGAAACATAGTATGGATAAACATCGTGAAATGAAAAAAAATCCCACGTCTAAACTGTTGAGGTACCCTGATTAATTTCTTTAGGTATAGGTTGGAAATAAAAGAAGCGCAGACGCGTCCTGTATAGGTATGATATTACCTAATATGTTTATATTATGCACATTTCTAGCAAATGTTGGTTTGTATGAAGATCTCGGCTCCCGTTATGTTTAAGAACGTAAGGAAAGGAAGAAGTTTACTTTGATTTCAATTCGTTGCGCTGCGCTAAGCTTAGCTTTAGTTAATACTGTAATTACGACGTTAGAGCACAGCAAGTGTTCTTAATGTGAGAAAACGTACTTATATAAAAATATTATTTCATTTAAGTTTTAATGCAATTATATATTTGTTGTTCGTATTCTCCTGGCTTTGGACATGCATGCATATGTAGATTTATGTGTAAAATTAAAATCAAAAATTGCGGCGTTGAATTCTGCCACTCAACACGCAATGCCTCCAGAAATCAGAGGCAAGTGGAAAACGGAGTATTTTAACACTAGGTTCCCTCTGGCTGCTGACTGCGTGAAGCTGATATATTTTATTATACATGTATTATTTTATAACTGAATTCCTCCTCCTCTTTTCTTTGTTTATACAAATATAAAATCTTAATCCATATAAGGTACTGGATTATTTTCCGTTTCTTTTATTTTTTACGTTTTAATAACAATTTCATTTATTTTGTTATTTTATTTCAGCTTCACGTTTTATCCTGCATTATAGTACGGTATAGAAGAGAAAGAAAAGACTTTAGTGTCACTCCGCTTTCTGCTTCAATTTAATAACTTGCGTGATGAATGGCAAATTACAGCACGAATATTATAATATTCATATTTAGAAATCTAAAAATGAAGAAAAGAAAATATTTGTTCCATTTGCAAGGTGTGTTCCGACGGTAATATTATTTTATGATTTACGGCTATTTATGCTTGCGCAGTGTTCAAAAGCGTGTTAAGGTTTACAAAGAGCGAGGACGCAATTTGTCACCCTTGTTTGTGCGATAATTTATGTTTACAATATAATTTATTGTTCTCATTACGATCTTATTTTTTGACGTGACAAAGGAAATTTTCTTTTCTTTACCCAAAAAATATTTTATTAAAGAATATAATGTATAATAAAATGTCAATGTTGAAAAAATATCAACCTCACTATTAAGCAAAGGGAACCTAGCGTTAAGGCATTCTATTTCCCGTTTTCCACCAAATTTTCGAAATTTCGCGTGTTAAGTGAAGGAATTGAACGCCGCGCTTTGTCTTATCCAAATCAAGAAAATAAAAATATAAAATAATTAATTTCCCCTAGTTGAAACCGAATCCACAACCATTGCGCTTACAGTCACACGCTTGTGTTATTACGGCACAATAATCTCAAATGAAACAAACATCCTAAATATCATTTAAAATTCCATTTGAGTGAAACAGCAACAAAATGTCAATTTTAATTTTATTAATCTACAAAGCGGCGGTGGCCAAAAGCTCATTAAGCTAGATCCGCGAATATTTGCACAACGTTTACTACACACGTTGTCATATATTTATTATAATGGAAATTAATAGAAATATGTTTTTATTATAAATATATGTAGGAGATTGCTCATCGCAAAGGACTTTTACTGGACCTGTGGGCTCCATTGTGGGTTAATGCAAGCAGAAATAACGTAGCAGATTCGTGACACTAGTCCTTTCCTTTCCGAAAACATCAGAAGAATGCCTCATCGATCAACGATCGTCAACTTCCTCCTTCTTTTCAAAATCAAACCTTGTCCTCACGCATCACGACTCTACTCAAGGCGTAAGCCTCCACGTTATTGGTCAAATTACTCCACTGGTCAAATAAAAGTCAAAACACAATCTCTTAAAATTCTATCAGCCAATCGTAATTCTATAATAATCAACAATTAGTTTCTTTTCGATCGTTTCCTCTGAAGCTGAAGGCTGTGACTACACACTATTGGTCCAATCATCTAATTGGTTATACAAAAGTCAACACATTGTCTTTTTACATTAACATAGCCAATCATATAAGTGAACAGTTGCTACAAATAATAATATTAAACAATCAATAAACATCTATGATAATATAATTTCCGTTCCAATCGCTTCCTTCGACATATATTTCTTATTATTCTTATATGTTTTTATAATAAATTGTCACAAATTTATATTAATGGAAATTAAAAGAAATGATAAGTTATTCCCTGCTTAATTTAATCTGCTCTACCCCAGATGAAGTAAAATTAGTTAAACGTTATTCCAAAAATATTTTCTACAATATATTTTTAAAAATGAAAATTGCAGAAATAATAGAATTTTATCATATCAAAATCAGAATGGAATAACACACTCTATTAATATAGCGAATTTTATTACATCCGATAAAAGGGGCCGCTCATTGCCCCAAAAATTTCAGGGGTGCTCTATCCTTTATTAATTAAAGAAAGTTAGATTTAAATATAAAATGAATTGGAAAATTGTTTAAAGGAAACCGTAATTAATTACTTTGTTGTGTTTAGAACAAATATCAGTCTTTGCTTTTGTTATAATAATCTGTATTGAATATAAGTGCATATACTTACTGATTATAGAATATGACATAAGTTTCAACATTTATTCAATTTCTTGTCTTATCCCGAAGAGAGGAGCATTGGCATAAAATAGTGTCGGGCTCAGAAAAGAACTGTCAAAATAAATAAGAGTATATATATTTTTTAATTTAACGAATACATTTTGGAATCATGCGTTTCTAGTTTCAATCACTCAAAGAATTCACCTATAGTTGATTTTTACACATCTCGCAAATTACTGTACCCTACATGTCTTCATAATTAATTCTTGAATTTATACATATAAGAACTCTCATTTTGTATACATGTTGTTGTCGATTTCGAAGTTCTTGCTCCTTGGTTATTATATCATGTCAGCAAAGAATACTTAGCAGGCTTAACAATTTTATTAATACGCTTTATTCCTGATTCTTATAGTTTAACTGTTTAGTTAAATTATAAGACAAGACAAACTTATTATTAATTTATTATTGAGGCCAGTCTTGGCGCAGCGGCACGAGGTGTGACTGTAAAACCGACTGGTTGTAGGTTCGATCCCCACTCGAGGAGATGAAATATTTACTTAAATGTATATTTCCATTTCTTCGCTCTGGTGTCGAGGACAAGCGCGGCTCTGAGTTCTGCCACTCAACACGCAATGCCTCCAGAATTCGGCAGAAAGTTGGAAACAGAGTGTCTTAAACTAGGTTCCCTCTGCCTACCCTGCTGTGAGCGAGATACAGCGTAAAGCTGATTTTAATTTTTTTAATAAACGTATTAAATGTTCCTGAATCTCGCGTTTTGAATGTCCATTGTTAACAAAAAAAATGATCAACTTAAACAACTATTGCACTATACCTTTTTTTGGTTTGCGCACCACCAAAGCTGATAACAGTACCCTTATAGGATCACTTTCATCTATAGGATGACTTGAGATCTAGTAGAGGTGAAATATTAAAAATGGAAAATTCTTATTAAAAAAAATCAAATACATATAAATAGTTTACTCAATGATTATTTCATAGTTGTTTTGAAAATAACAACTTCACTGAAACGAAATCACATTTTTTGTTAAATTTCCAAACTAATTATATAATTACATCTCCCTGTACATTCATGTAATAAAATATAATATTATACAACAAAAAGGCTACACCAAAGCAAACAACAACAAATAATCAAATAAGATGCTATGTAATCATCAGTAAGTATTTTGTGAATCACTAGATTGGATAGATATATGAAACAATCTAAGATTCACGTTGGAGATAGGTTATTAATATTGGGCATTAGTCGGTATATTCTTAAACTCTCCAAAAGTATCTAATTACATGACAGCTCATGTTATGCACGTCTGTAAGTCATTTAAAAATTGAAAAGTTGTTTATATACATTAGTTTACAAAATAGCGTCTTTGTTAGATCACAAAAAGTGTACCGATCGATAAAGATCAAAAATATTAATTTAAAATGATAAATAGGTTGAAAGGGCATTGCAAGTAACACGAAATACAGATAGAAAAGAGGAACCCCTTTTTCTTTCTAATAAATAATGAAAATTTGTTTGCATTAAAAATATTTTGACAACTTGTCGAGTACTTTTAATTTGACGATTAATTTTGAACTTATATTTGCTTCCATCCATTAGAAACACTTAATGTAAACGAGTTCTTAGTTTAAATATTAATGTGTTGAAGACTTAAATTGAATTTAGAAATGCATAGTATATATAGTAGTAATTTTCATTTAAAATAGTAGTACTTTTCATGTATCAATTAACCGATTGCTTCATTCGCTTTAATATTTTTACTAAGTTAACCTGTTTTATAACCATTCAGCAAGTACTAGAAGACTGACATAATAAAAATGTCGTTATCTAATAGACAAGAATATTCATACAAAATACCTAATTTAAAACGAAATAATTATACTCGTAATAAAATGTTAAATGTTAGAAAACATATGAGATTTATATTGATATGTGAAGCATTCCTAGGCATACATCGACTATATTTATATGATTTCAGCAAATGCACTATACGCTTTAGTAAGACTTACAGCGTTATGCTTACAATTAGTACAGCATTTTTTTTATTCACAAGCCCTTTATTTAACTTTTATCACGTCATGTATAGAGATAGCAATTGTGTTGAGTATTTGTTGTTGAGTTTCAATGCCTTTTTTCTGCAAAAAAAGAGGTTAAACAAATTTTTTGAAGAAATACAACGTATCGACCAAATATTGAACATCGAAGAAGACGTTTCTATAACAACACCAGCAAAATGGTATTTACTTGGTATTGGTGTCTCAATCATATATAATGTACTTGATAATTTTTTATGTTTAGCTTTTATAAGACTTTACAGTGACAGTGATTTTATACGTAATTCTCTACACGCTATGTATATACCGATCACTGTACACGATAGCGAAAATATATTCTTTTGCGTTCTACTCGTAATCATTTCAAGAAGACTTCAAATTGTGAAGGCTCATGTGACTAAAGTTTTTGCAACGAAAGGTAAACGGATTAAAAGTCAAAACAAGTTTGAAGCATTGTCAGACAAAGCAAACTTGGACGTAAGCAGTCTACATAAAGTTTATGATTCGTTGCATATTTGCTCCGAGGTGCTGAATTCTGTGATGAGCTTTCCGGTAAAGTTTTAATTCTATTTAACTTTGATTTGTTTGTATTTTCTTAAGTAATTTCAATCATATTTCAATTATAAATAATTAAAATTGTTGGTTAATAGTCTCTAATATAGTTTTAATACAGATTTTGGTTATAATAACGACTTCAGCAATATCGACGATTATGCTGATAAAGAATTTTATTATATTTTATCAACAATCACCTATAATTCCATCTGCGTACAATACTGCTAGAGTAAGTGATAACACTAACAAGAATTATTTCGATTTTTTAAATCTGCTGTGTGAGATGTAGAACCCCTTACAACAGGATTGACAACATAGTGTTAAGACACTCTGTTCCACTCGCAACGCTCAATTTTTAAGATATTGCGTTTCAAGTAATAAAATCCACAGCCAACAACATTTGTATTTCTAAAAGAGCAAGGATATTTTATCTCATCTCATCATTCTTACTAATATTATAAATATGAAAGTTTATGAGAATGGATGTTTGTTCCACATACACGCAAAAGTTACTAAATAACTTCAGATGAAACTTTACAGTAATATTGCTGATACATCGTAGTAAAATATGATAGAAAGTAATGTAAAACAATTGTCTAATTTGGTAATATAACAATAGGGTAAAGCCGCATGTAGGCGGTAGAGAAAATAATAATTCTTTTTCCTCCGAGTATACATCAAACCCACAACCGTCGCGTTTACAGTCTGGCTTTTATTATTTTGATGGTATACGAACATTTTAAATGATTACTTTGGTAGTAGTAGTATAAAATATATATCTAGTCTTATCGTTTTTATAAACTCTAACAACTACTTTGGTTTTAAAGGCTAAATTGGTTTTAAAATAAATAATTTCATCATCTTCATATTTACAGTTTTACCAAACAGCCACTGCGTTTGTGTTTGCGCGATGCCTAAAGCACACAGTGTTCGTGATTTTTCCTTGTTACATTTCAAATATCACTAAAAGTCGAGCTGCATCTATACGAAGTACTCTGTATGACGCTTTGAACAATAAAAAACTAGGTAAGATTTTTCTACTCTCAGGCTGTCACCAAGAGTCCATCGTGGTGCAAGGGAAACCCTACGATTGTGGGTTCGATTCCGATTCGGAGAATAAAATATTTAATTTTTTAACATTCTCGCTCTGGTAATGAGGCAGCGGCGCGGCGTTGAATTCCTCGCCTCGAGAATTTGGCGAAAAATGGGGAAATAAAGACATCCGCCCAAATAGGAGTGGAGTATTTTAACACTAGGTACCCAGGTTTTCTCTCCCTGCCCTACTATGTGCGGGATACAACGTGAAGGTACAGCAAGATTACACCAAAATTTACACATTTGAGCAGAAAGTGCATTTTGCCTGTGCTTTACCACACCGGGATAGAAGGAAACTAATTCAATTGTTCACCTCTTGGTTGTTCATTATTTAATCGATTTATTGATCGATATATTATTATTTAATCGATTTATTATTTACTTATATTTTTTGTTTTAGATTTTGTTGAACGAAGAAAGCTAAAGGCCTTCTTTCTATTGACGTGTGAGCGAAACTTCACATACGTACTATGCAGAGTACTGAACATGGACATGTCTCTTCCAATTGGTTACTGTAGCGTTTGTATTACGTATCTCATTATTGCTATACAATTTTCAAGATTTATATATTAAAAGTAGCAGCCCACTTGCGGTTTCGCCCGCCTTAAATAATAATTACTTAGAGAAATTTGTTGGTTATTTTAGTATGCAATAAATAAATTTTAGTTTTAACTGTCTTTTTTTTTATTTTGCAATTTGATTTAAAAATATTATAACGTAATATACATTAACATAATATCTTATGGATTTTTTTTATTTATATAAATAAATAAATAAGAAGGTTTAAAAAGTATCGTATATTTTATATATACCTGACAATAGTCATTACAGCGCACTTTAAAAACATACTTTTAACTAGTTTTTTGTACTTTTTGTAAAACTATCAACATTCTTGAAGCTAATATATACTTTTTCATTTTTTAAAATTAAAAGAATAGTCTATATTATCCTTGATTGTGTTGCTATATTAGTTATATTTATAAATCGGTTAAGCAATTTGTGAGTTTACAAAAGAAGCGTTCATAAATCTAAATATTGGTTAATATAATCAAAACAATTTTACTGCAACAGCTTAAAAATGGAGAGCTTTTTGACGTAAATAAAAAAAAAATCAAGGGAAATAAATCTTTAGGGAGTGAAAACTCTGTTGACAAAATTATCTCAAATAAGCTCGTTATCTGACACGGTGATTGAGGTCGCTCTCGGGATTCCAAAATACCGTCGTATTTGGAAAATGAAATTATGTCACTCAACGTTGGAAATGCTTTAAGCTTTCGTTTGTACACTAGCATTTATTAATATTTTATTGCTAATTTCAATTTAAAAATGTTGTACAATTTTCTCATTTTTCTTTTTATTGTATGTTTCATAATTTTTTTGTAATATTGGATCAGTTTTGAAATTTTTGTAGGTTTTTTTTTTAAATCTTTCGTATTAATTTTATTTCCACGTTAGTTAGACAAGGTGCGGCGTTAAGTTACGCTAATCAACATACTATGTCTCATCAAAAGATTAAAAAATAATATTGGCAATAATACATTAATAATAATTGCTAAGACAGTGACTTTAAGATTTTGATTTCTGTCTATCTTGAAACCAATTTCGTGAAATTTTATATGAATTATTCAAAATCTGATATTAAAATATTACATTTAGAAATGTAGCTTCAAGAATATAATTGAGCCATTATTGAAAAGATATTCTATCAATTATAGACTAGATAATATAAGGATTAGGAAGGTCGGTCGTGGCGCAGAGGCACGAGGTGTGACTGCAAAACTATTGCCTGTGACTGGTTGTGGGTTCGATCCCCACTCGAGGAGATGAAATATTTACTTAAATTTATATTTCCATTTCTTCGCTCTGGTGTCGAGGTTAAG
This sequence comes from Heliconius erato demophoon, assembly GCA_018249695.1. NCBI lineage: Eukaryota > Metazoa > Arthropoda > Insecta > Lepidoptera > Nymphalidae > Heliconius > Heliconius erato. The sequence continues at coordinate 24,381 of DWQW01002975.1, forward strand.
CGCGGCGTTGAGTTCTGCCACTCAACACGCAATGCC
>DWQW01002976.1:0-24413 GCA_018249695.1 Heliconius erato demophoon
TTATGTTTAACTAACAACGCCACATACATAGGTTATTGGCGCCGTTATAATGTACTAAATAATGATTGATTAAAATAATTATGTTTCCTTCTCAACGCTTTTGCTTTTGTACGAGTATGTGTGGGAAACGTTGGTATGTGTTTCTTGAACTAAATAATTTTGATAAAATATTTTAAATATTGACGTGAAAGTAAATTTGAAATATTCAAAATTGAATAAAAATCATATTATTTATCATTTATATTATTTAGAATTTTTTGCTGTTTCCCGATAAGCAGAGGAAACTTGAGAATTCAGTGTTAAGACACTCTGTTCTCATTAACAAAGTACAGGAAAACATCACGAGAAATCCAAAAAAAAATACGCAAAACCAAACACTGCACCAACAAAGCTGATAACTATTTTCCATAATACCCACATACTAATATGTAAAATAAAAAAATATTTGTAAAAACAAAAACGCCGACTGCATCATAGAAAATAAACAAGCCCAATAGTTTATTAGGATTAGCAGTCAACATGATATACCTTTTTGAAATCCTGAAATTAAGCTCTTGAATTTGATACCCATATTGTAGTATTAGAAACGAAAAAATGTTTTCTCACTAAGTCCAATGGCGTACCACAGCCGCCATAATTATTTTTTACTAACGTCACTTATCTAAGAACACTTGGGCTGCTAATACGAATCTAACGATACCTCAAATATGTAAATCCGTTCAGCGGTTCTGGAGATAAAAGGTAATAAAGAATATTACATACATACAAGATACGCGCGAAAAACATAACCCTTCCTTAGCAGTCGGGAATAACAAAAAGTCACCAAGAAAACGTCATTAAGAGTTTTATTAAATTTATCCATATACTACTAGAGTCATTCTCCTTTGAAACAAAGTAACCTTTTGCGTGTTCACGTTCTAACATACTAGAAATTTAGTATTCAAATACATTATCAGTTCTTAAGCATTTGCTTTGAGAGAAAATTATAGAGAGAAATAACGATCGACACGCGACCAGTTACTTACACGTGTATGTTCTTATATGGCATATTTAGATATAAATCTTTTTATTTTAGCTACTTGTTGCCACTGTCACGGTACTTGATATGTCACGCGATGGTTGCGGGTTCTGTCTTTGGTTTTTAGGTCGTACGTTTTGTCATGTGTTTTTATTATTGAATTATTTATCTATATATCCAGCGAGGCCAGTCGTGGCGCAGCGGCACGACTGGTGTGACTGTAAAATCGACTGGTTGTGGGTTCGATCCGCACTCGAGGAGATGAAATATTTACTTTAATTTATATTTCCATTTCTTCACTGTGATGTAGAGGTTAAGCGCGGCGTTGAGTTCTGCCACTCAATACGCAATGCCTCCTCCTAAACATGTCTTTATTAATTATTACAACATATTATAACTAAGAAACAACATAAAATCTTATTTTAATATTTTTTTTTTAAAAATCCAGTTTCTTTGTCAATGGTTGGAAATAAAAAAAACTTTATCACCGGATAGAAAGAAGGCTTGGAGATAGTGATGTAACATAACATACAAATAATACATTTATCCTATTCAGGATAGGGAAGGTCATTTGGCCTTCCCTAAATAATAGTATTAAACATATTCAACCCCCATTATTTACTTAGGTTTATTTATATTTACCAATCCATAAAACGGCTTGCGTCAAACAAAACATTTCCCTCTTTGCAATAACGAAAACAAAGCACAGATAATAAATAACAGAACGATAAACCAACCACAGATAATCTATAAATCATATAGATTAAAACGGGTTACTGTGAAATCGAACCTTAAGCCTAAGTAAAGTCCGGAACTAATCGCTTATTCTGAAGTAAACAGCGTGCTTTATAAGCGTGAAGTTATTGGTTACTTGTTGTATAGACAGTTTTGATCATGTATGTGTGTATGTATGTACGTTTAATAAGTAAGAATGTTTAATATAAGGAAAATAGCCTTACTGTATTAATAGAGAGGGAGAAATGTGTGACTGTATACAAACTGCGACTGGTTGTGGGTTCCATCCCCACTTGATAAAATGAAATATTTTAAATTTATATTTTCATCGCTTCGCTCTGGTGTCGAGACAAAGCGCGGCGTTGTTTTTCGACACTACACGCAATGCCTCGCAATGCAATTCGGTGGAATGTGGAGAACGGAGTGTCTTAAATCTAGATTCCAGTTCCTCCAGTCCAGTCCTCCAGTTGTCCTGCTGTGTGCGGGATACAGCGTGAAGCTAATTAAATTTTTGATGTTTTATGTCATAAATATTATGTTTACTATAAATTTATGTATTATTTGTATAATGTAAGGAGATATTAATTATATAATTTAGAGATCAATTATTTCGCTGTTGTTCCTTTTCAGTCAGTCAAATTTTTGTTCTTAACCTTAACATTACTACTGTTGAATTAGTTATGAATTTTTTTTATACTTTTCTTATGAATTTATTGATTTCTGTGAACGTAAACAAAAAAAAGACAACTTTATCAAAACAATAAATACAGCTACTGCGAAACCCAAAATGATTGTATCGATATTCGACTTGCATATTAGAAATAGAAAATCCATTTGAAATTCGTTCCGTTCCAAACACAGTAGCAGCATTGTTCTTTAGAAGATGTGGGCAGGCCCACGTGCCAAACGCTGACCAGTTGAGACACAATGGCCTGCTCAAACGTTATATAATAGACGTATTTCGTCATATAGGCCAGAGGCCAGTCGTGGCGCAGTGGCAGAGTGTGACTGTAAAACCGATTGATTGTGGGTTCGATCCCCACTCGAGGAGAGGAAATATTTACTTAAATTTATATTTCCATTTCTTCGCTCTGGTGTCGAGACAAAGCGCTGTTGATTTTTGCCACTCAACACGCAATGCCTCCAGAATCCGGCAGAAAATGGGGAACGGAGTGTCTTAACACTAGGTTCCCTGCTGTGTGCGGGATACAGCGTGAAGCTGATTTTTTTTATTTATTTATTCGTCATGTATTTCGAAGGAACCTTAAATTCTTGGCTAGAAACGGGTGAATAACATTCATCTAATAAGGAAAAATGAGTGGTGAATTAAATTGATTCGTCTGTAGATATTTAATAGTGGTAGTTGGAATTAAGTGCTGTCGTTTTCCTTCTATTATAAATAAATAAATAAGGTTCACGCTGTACCCCGCATACAGCAGGGTAGGCAGAGGGAACCTAGAGTTAACACACTCCGTTCCTCACTTTCTGAAGAATTCTGGAGGCATTGCGTGTTAAGTGACAAAACTCAACTTCGCGCTTTTGCCTCGACACCAGAGCGAAGAAACGGAAATATAAATTTAAGTAAATATTTCATCTCCTCGAGTGGGGATCGAACCCACAACCAGTCGTAATAAATTCTATATAAATGCTCATTAAAGTCATAAAAACAAAGAATGATTCAATCGAGTTAACCATAATTTAGTATGAAGATATCAGCAAATCGTACATAAGCCGCCCACGTGTTGCTTAATGTAAACCCACATTGCGCGTTTATCTCAATCTATTTGAACTGGGGACACAATGTGGCGGTGTACGCTGTAAAATATCTACTATTTTTGAATATTAGTATTGTTTCTTAGTTACTTATATGAAAAATACGAAAAGAACGACAGAATTCGAGCAATATGGGGAGCGGAGTGTCTTAAGGCTAGGTTCCCTCTGCCTACTCTGCTGTATGCAGGATAGAGCGTGAAGCTAAAATATATATATATTTATATATTTTTTCCTAATTTGACGAATACTGTGAATTTTAGTCCGATGTACAAACGTCCGATGTCAGCAACAAAAGATATTATACTAAAGTTATTGAATAAAATATGATCATTTATAGTAATACTTTTAGTAAGATCTTTAAAACCATTAAAATAATTAACTGATTTTTCAAGATTTTTTATAACTAAAGAAGAAAATAGACTCAAGTTACTCAAAAAATGTGTAAATTTCTCTTAATTTCTATAGCACTTTTTTATTTATTTTTTAAGGCTGTATTTCCTATATCCTATATAAAAATAGAAATAATAGTCATATGTTAGTTAAATATATCTTATACTGTAACATTGTAAGGGTAGTTCAATACACCCGACAAGAAATTAGATTACCGCACGTTGACACTATGACGCAGACTACGAGTAGAGCCGCTCCTTCTAACAACTAAATTAACTAATATAAAAATTAAATTAGTTACCATTGTGGTTGTTTCAATTTTTATAATTGAATTGAATAAATATATGAAAGTATCATTTAATATAGTTTATTGTTTTATATTTTAGGGTTCCCTACATCTTAAGAAAAAAAGGAACCCTTACATTCCCATCACATTGTTGTCCGTCTGTCTATATGTCTGTCTTCTCAAGAGCCTTTGTCATAAAAACACTTGGAGATATCAAGTTGAAATTTAAACCATATATTCAAATCTTCGCCCTAATTTTTATTTTAGGATTTTCTGAAAAAAATAAATTGCAGAGGCGATTTATATATTTTGATTTATTTATACTTGTATTCTAATACTGTAAAGTTGAATAATTTGTTTGGTTGAACGCTATAATCTCGAAAACTGCAAATTCGAAATTAAAAATAAACCCCGCACACAGCAGGGTAGACAGAGGGAACCTAGTGTTAAAACACTCCGTTCCCCACTTTCTGCCGAATTCTGGAGGCATTGCGTGTTGAGTGACACCAGAGCGGAGAAACGGAAATATAAATTAAAGTAAATATTTCATCTCCTCGAGTGGGGATCGAACCCACAACCAGTCGGTTTTGCAGTCACACCTCGTGCCGCTGCGCCACGACTGGCCTCAATATATTAATCATTTCCATTTATACCACTGTGGTGGTAACTCTAATTAATTTAATTATTAATTAAAAATAATAGATTTTATTAAGCAAATTTTTATTTTGGAATCAAGTGTGAATAAACTTCCCAAGTCATAAGGTCAGTGGAAAGGACGATTGATGTACTCGTCTGTATAGGGATATACCGTACGGAATGCCGCAACGTGGTAAGGCTTACGTCGATAAAGTAAACGCTACATTGTTAGAGTATACTGAGGCATACTCAAAACTAAATTTGAAAATACTATACATTTATGTAAGAAATTTAAAATATGTTTTTTTTTATTCCGCAATAGATTTTTTTTTCTGTTTCACACTGTATCCCGTATATAATAGGGTACGCAGAGGGAATCTGGTGTTCAGACACTCCCTCCCAATTGAAACACTTCCGTTTATTACTTCCCGCTGAATTCAGGAGGCATTGCGTGTTGAGTGGCGGAAGTCAACGCCGTGCTTTGCCTCCTTACAAGAGCGGGGAAATTAAAATATTAAATATTTCATTTTCCTTGAGTGAGATGTTGGTGCATACAAGCTAGCTAAATTGCTGCATTATTAATCTTTAACATAGAGGAGACAAAATAATGCTGAGACACTCCCGTTTTTAATTTTTAGTAAAGATGGAACGTAAAAAAAGTGCAACTATAACATATAAAATATTAACTTAAAATATATGTAACTAAAATTATATTTATATCATATTTTTTATAGTAATAAACATTATTGCAAAAAACAAATAAAAAAATAATAATATATCAATTAACTAATAATCCCAACAAGGAAATCGAACCAGTAAATATTTACAAATGAAAGTAACATCTTACTCAGCTATACGACACCGGCAAAGCGTGAACACAGAAACAATCAATACTGATTTATGATCTCTATCCACGTTGCGTGACCGTCGGTAACTGTAATTCTATTTGGGAAAATTGAATTCCATCAAGAACCTAAAGGTAAGATCTATCTTAGAAGGTAGTAACGTATTTTACTAGGCTTTTGAGGAACTAAAATCTAATGATATTTCTTTTTTCAATTTTTTTTATGGAAAAGGACAAGGCAAACGAGCGTTCGGGTCACCTGCCGGGAACACCAGAGGAGCTACAGGGGCGTTGGCGGCCTTTAAGGTGGAGATAGACGCGCTTTTAAGGGTGTTTTCTTTTTTGTTGGACAGTTATTCTAATCTCGTTATCAACGTCAGATTTTTAATTCTAAGCTACAAATTATATACAATTTTTACTTTATACTAGAGAAATCCAGAAATTAAGACAATGAAAACGACGTTTTTATATTTATATATAGTATATAGCTATTCAAATAAATATTCCAGCCAGCCGTAATGCACAAGACTGCAAATGCGACAGGTTGTGGATGCGATTCCCATTCGAGGTAATGAAATATTTAATACTTTCATTTCTTCATTCTGTTCTCGTGCAAATGGGGAACGAAGTGTCTTTAAACTAGGTTCCCTCTGCAAAGCCTGCTGTGTTCGGGATATAAAAAAAAAGAAAATAATAATAATTAAATAGTACAAGCTAACTACCGTCGTTATCTCGGAACTATACCATAAATTGTGATCAAAATCCATCACATAATTTACGCCTGAAAGGTAAATAATGATTTTAATGAGCTACGCCGGTAAATTGCTGCTATAAAGGTATTTAAATTTTCACGTAAAATAGGATGCATGTTTTCATAATCACTTCTAAATTATGATGTGAAAATGTAAAAGATAGATAGTATCTATTTCGCAGTAGAATAAGTTTTTTATTTGTATAATAGAGTAGACCAAGCGACCGAGCCTAGTGTCAAGACACTATGTGTTCCTGTTTTGATTGAGGGCTTGATTGATTGAGGGCTTCGAAACGCGCTGTCGCGTTTACAGTTGCACGATTGTATGAAACGACCCCAGACTTATCGGGTTTACAGCCAGAAGCTGTTCTACTGCACAACATGGCTACATATCTGTGGTTTTTTTAGCATCACGCTGTATCCCGCACATATTAAAAACAATAATTAACAACGTAGGCAGGGGGAATCTGAGAACCTAGTGTTAAGACACTGTTGCCATTGCTCATTTTTCGCCGAATTCTAGAGGAATTGAGTGCTGAATGGGGAAACTCTTTGCCTCGACACCAGAGCAAATAAATAAAAATACTAAATATTTCATTTCCTCGAGTAGGGATCGAATCCACAAACTATCGCGTTGACGGTCGCACGCTTGTGCCCCTGGGCCACGACTGGCCTCATATCTGTGGTATGTTGATAATACTCGTTTGAGTAAAATCAAAACGCTAATTTTATTGTTAGGAAGTTCGAATACATGACCTTTCCGTTGTGATAAGATAATAATGATACATTACACAACGCCACCTAATTTAATAAAATATACCGTAAAGTCAAAGAAAGTTGAAATATTGTATAGTTACAGTGTATATTTAAATATTAATTTATATATATAGCTTAGTTTTCCTTATATTTACTTTAAGTATCTTTGATTTATAATCTGCTTCCTAATCTGAGATCGCTCTTGAGATGCCGTTTTCATAAATAATTTGTATATTTATAAATGAAAACAACGTCTCAAGCTTGATCTCGGACTTAAGAGCGATTTGTAGATACGGCCTGAGTAATCTCGTCTGTGGCCGCAATGACACAGTGGAACAGTGTTTAACTCTAAACACGACGGTTACGAGTTCCATTCTTACTCGAGATTATGATTATATTTTAATCATTATTCTTTGCCGTTTTAATGTCTGTAATAGTATAAGTACTGTAAAAAATGTGACGTTATAATGTCGTCAATTGTAGCGATTGGTACATATTTTTTTAATATATTTAAAATCAAATCACTATCAATTTAATCAAATCAACATTATATTTCCAACCACAAACTTATCAATAATAAATAAAATGTTATTTACTTATTTAGAAAACGTATAAAAATTTGAACGTAGCGGAACTCGAACCCGCGCCTCCTGGAAACTTCTTTTCTTTTTTCCTAAGTGTGGAATAACACTTTAAAAAATGTTTAAAAATGTTATTTATATGTAACATTGTTATATTTAACCTAGCTAGCTTTAAAATTTAATTTAAAAAAACCAAAATCCATTTACGGACACTCAAAACCAACCAACATTCCCCTACCGTGCAAACAAGAACATATAAATTTAATATGATTATATCCAATTGTATGAAATCCCATTTTTTTTGTATCGAAAGAATCTTGACAATCCGATTATTATACCGTTAATAAAAGGTACCGTTGAACATAAACTACGTCAATATCGACATTTAGATACTGAGTTACGGTTTTGTTGTATATTGTAAAAATAACTTTGTGAACTTGTTTGTTTTGTAAAATTAACTTAATTTATATCCATTTAATAAATAATTCAGGTATTTTTAAAACATTAGTTTTTGTTAGGTAACTTTTTTTTGCAATAAACAAGATATCGACAAAACATACAATAAGGCACAAAAAAAAGAAATTATTAAGTATATTTAAATGTTATCATTTATTTATTTTTTTTTTTTCAGATTCACGCTGTATCCCGCATATAGCAGTATACACGGAGGGACACCAATGCTAGACACTCCGTTCCCAAATTTCCGTAGACTTTTTGAGGGATTGCATATTGAGTGGCGGAGCTTAACATTATATTAATAAACATTAACTCATTCCCTCGAATGGGAATCGTACCCACAACCGTAGTCACTACAGTCACACATTTGTGCCACTTGGCCACAACGGCCTCATAATATTAAGTAACGGAAATAAACAGTTTTACATTAGAAATAAAAGCAATAATATCATTACAGATCAGTTAATCTACTTTCAATCCAACAATTTCTATGAAACAGATAACCATAATTCGTTTAACAATACTGTATAAACGTAAAACGTCAGCTTTGATGTCATCATCAAAGAAGTGACTTCAAGAGATTTGTTCCAGAATTTTAATAAGATATGGTCTAATAATGGTCAATTTGCGTCCTACCGTCGGTAGTTTATACAGAGGTTATGGGCACAGCTATTCACTTGGAATGACCAGAACGGGGAACCTTTGTTTCCAACAAAGGGAACTAAAATAGTGGATAAGCTATTAAAATATTCATAATTCATACAACAATGAATCCATCCAAATCAATGCAACCCCTCGTTAAATGTGTTTAATAATCATATTAGGTATTGTACTCGATTTCTCTATACGTTTCAATATATTCGGGCCTGTATTTTGTGCTTTGGCTGTTTTTAATATCTCTGTTTACTGAATATTTAGTTCACTGGATAAACACTGTGGAAAGGAAAATATTTGTGAAATTAATTTTTGCTTTTTATTTAGGTTTGTTGTTTGGATAAATATATTTGTTTTTTTTTTATTTTTATTTATAACAAAATTTGTATATTTTTTCACGCTTCAACAGTCGTAATTGATTCCTATATCAATATAATGAACTGATAGTATTTTAACTAAAGCACAAAGAGGCCGATAGAATAGTCATAAATTTTATTTTTTGTCGTCAAATAAAAAAAAGATCATTATCAGTCTTGTAGTCTATTAATAATTCATAAGTCAAGGCAAAGATTGGATAGAATAAGTTTTATTTTCTTTATTAACAATATGTTAGAATGTGACAATTTTATTGAAAATTAAAAAATCTGCTTCACGCTGTATTCCGCATAGGGAGATCTAGTGCTAAGACACTCTGTTCCTCACTTTCCGCTAAACTTTTTCAATAATTGCGTATTGAGTGGCGGAACTCAACGCTGGGCAACGCCTTGTTACTAGAGCAAAGAAAAGAAAATATTAAGATACAAATAATTAGTCCCTGCGCAACGACATATATCATATATAATAACAGCATCAGCAGTAAGTAATAACTTTGGTCTTGATTGAAGCGCACATTATAACCGAGCTATTTCTGATGAATAGAATCCATTAATGAAATCGTTCGACAACCCGAAGCTCAACGAGGAACCCACAAAGCTCACACTGACAGACATCACAGATCCCCACGTCGAGGCGATCGTAAATTTTACCCCTCACAATGATTTAACTGCTAGACCAATAAATAAACTTACGATAGTGGGCAATACAAAAAACGTAGACTTCAATAATAGCTATATTACTATCGACGCATGCGCGTGCGCATACCGCTGCTTATTGGTTCGCGTTTCAAATAAAGCCCATTTCGCACAATACACGCGTACAGGGTATAAGGTAGACTAATATTATCGAATACAGTGGTGATTGAACCCTCAATGACAGATGGTGAGCATAATGAACATACATCGCGTCATTGTTAGTACATTTTACTATTAAAATTGTGGGGGCATTTTTGCGTATTCATCCTTTTCGTGTATGTTTTTTTCTATATTTCCGCAAAACGAGTCTGTCAGATTAGTAGTTAGTTTGTTATTGATTACTTTTATGACAATCATAGATAATTGAGGTGTCGACAAATTATGTACTATAGTGTTTGAATTACCGTGAGTATTTTTTATCAGCTTCACGCTGTATCCCGCACATAGCAGGGTAGGCAGAGGGAACCTAGTGTTAAGACACTCCGTTCCTCATTTTCTGCCGAATTCTGGAGGCATTGCGTGTTGAGTGGCAGAACTCAATGCCGCGCTTAACCTCGACACCAGAGCGAAGAAATGGAAATATAAGTTGCTAAAGTTAGCTCGTAAAAATTGAAGTGATTCATGATTTTAAATAATGTGAGTTTGAGGTACGTAAGCTGTTAAAAAGAAATCTGTAGTATGCATGAGTGCATTAGATAAAAAATTCAAACCCATCTAGAAAGTAAAAGTAAAACAGCAACCAATTGGTAAAAAATTAAGTATTTTAGTTGAATATATTAAAAATATTTGTTTAGCTAAGCCATATTTTTCGAGAGTATGGCTTAGTAAGACATTTAGAAATAAAAAGAAAATTGAATTAAATAATTATTTTAGAAATATAAGCAAATAGTTTGTACTGTGAAAATCGTATCGCACTGTATCTAATAAGAAAACCATAAAAAATCATATGACAATACAAAGAAAGCAATCAAAGCATGCATTCAAATACAAATATAAAAATCAGCTTCACGCTGTATCCCGCACACAGCAAGGTAGGCAGAGGGAACCTAATGTTAAGACACCACGTTCCCCACTTTCTGCCGCAGAACTCAACGCCGCACACTTTGCAAAACAAATTTTTATCTTAAATAGTTTCTTAATTTATGAAAAATGATCTTTTGTTACTATTCTACTCAAGCAAATGCTTTGCCCATTATTGTATGAACGATATTAATACTGATGTATTAAGACTAATTCCCAGAATGTATAATATGTATATATAACAGATAGCGTGAGATGGAAAGTGCTTTCCATTTCTATTAATATATCATCTTAATTATTTATGGCTTATCGTCTAGATATTCACTATTTATCATTTCATATTACTGAACTCGAATATTGTAACGTATCCATGTAAACTCAACCATTTGACAGTTAATTTGTTAGAACAATTTTCTCTCACTGACAACTTGGTGAATCTATTAATTATTGTTTATGTGAAAGTTTTGCTATTAATACGATTAAAAATTAAATTAAATCAGCTTCACGCTGTATCCCGCACACAGCAGGGTAGGCAGAGGGAACCTAGTGTTAAGACACTCCGTTCCCCACTTTCCGTCAAATTCTGGAGACATTGCGTGTTGAGTGGTGGAACTCAACATCGCGCTTTGCCTCGACACCAGAGAGAAGAAATGAAAATACAGATGTAAATAAATATTTCACCTCATCGAGTGGGAATCGAAACTATAACCAGTCGATTTTATAGTCACACTTTGTGCCACTGCGCCACGACTGGCCTCCTATTATTTATTAAGAGGATTTTTAGAAGATTTTCAACATACTCGTATGAATACTCTTAAATCATCTAGGTTTAAATATTTTGTAGGTATATGCCGGATATCGCACGATGGTTGGAGGTTCGAATCTCATTCAAATGTATGTTTACGTTTTAAATATCATCATCCTTCACGTACTTAGCTATGTGTAATTCACCGACTTGATACTGACCATTGTTTCTCTTTGTCCGCAAATCAAAATGCAAAATATATGTAAATATAAATTCTATATACCTTGCCTATCTATCTATCTATCTATCTATGCATCTATCTATCTGTCTGTCTATCTATCTATCTATTGTTAAAGTTATCTCAAAATAGAATAGATAGAGTACTGTTTATTGTTATACGTTCAAATGTCATTGCTAGAGTAATGTCCGATACGTGACGTTATTATTACCAATAACAGTTGCAACTTGCGGTGAAAGTGAATTAGGTGCAACTGCAATATGTACGGGATTTCTGCGTCTAACAGACTGAAGCGGTCAGATTGGATAATAAATATATAACAATAGTAATATAAAATAATAAGAAAAATAAATCAGCTTCACGCTGTATCCCGCACACAGCAGGGTAGGCAGAGGGAACTTAGTGTTAAGACACTCCGTTCCCCATTTTCTGCCGAATTCTGGAGGCATTGAGTGTTGAGTGGCAGAACTCAACGCCGCGCTTTTCCTCGACACCAGAGGGAAGAAATGGAAATATAAAATCAAATCAAATAATTATTTAAACTTATAATTTTGTTAGTTTTAAGGTGCACTTGTTGACTTCGAATACCATATAGTTACATATGGTATTCGAAGTCAACAAGTGCACCTTAAAACTAACAAAATAGTATACATTTATATTCGACATTACTTATAAGTGATAAGGATACATCTACATTATTAATAGAAGAAAACGAGCAACGAACAATCATAGAACCGTGGGTCAGGACATTAAGTGACTCAGAGTGGACCATCGTCCAATTCTCTAACAAGAGAAACTTAAGACATTATGTTTATACAAACATTTCAAAGCAATTTACTTTCAAAAAAGTGTATATTTTTGTGTTAAAGAGATAATAAAACTGATTTTCATCTAAACAGCTCTTGAAGAAACCGCGGCAGTATTGAACCGACGATGTTAATTAGCGAAAAATGCTCCAAGAATAGTAAAGTAGTTGTTATTTTTTTTTTTTTTTGAGGCCAGTCGTGGCGCTGTGGCACGATGTGTGACTGTAAAACCGACTGGTTGTGGGTTCGATCCCCACTCGAAGAGATGAAATATTTACTTAATTTATTTTATATTTATTTATATTTCCATTTCTTCGCTCTCGTGTCGAGGCTAAGCGAGGCGTTGAGTTCTGCCACTCAACACGCAATGCTTCCAGAATTCGGCAGAAAGTGGGGAACGGGGTGTCTTAACACTAGGTTCCCTCTGCCTACCCTGCTGTGTGCGGGATACAGCATGAAGCTTATTTAAAGTAGTTGTTAATTACATTAAATATTGTCCATTTTACAACTAAGGCGCAAATCTTATCAGATTTTTCTAGTAACAGTTCTCATGCGTTTCTCATATTTTTCTAATTAACATAAGGTACCGTAAAATCAAGGTTGGTAAATTCTTATGAGAATACATATTTTATTTAGTTTTTTGGGTTAAGTGCTTTATCTGTCTTTAATGTCTTGGCTCATGTGGGTTTGTGGTGTGGGACAATTATAATTATTTCAATGCACGCATGTGAGGAATAGAAATCAACTTTCTGTATGCGGTGGATTCTCTTTATTATATAGTATAGTCGGTCATATACTTCATATTTTTACAGATTCACGCTGTATTTTACTGTATTTGGCAGAGGGAGCCTAGTGTTAAGACACTCCGCCAAATTCGAGTGGCGTAACTTAACGTCGCACTTTGCCTCGATACCAGAACAGCTTAAATATTTCATTTTTTCGCATAGGAAACCCACAACCTGTCGCGTTTACAATCAGACAGTTGTGCCTCTGCGCCACGAATGGCCTCGATATTTAATAAAATGATCATTAATTGAGTTTAATTTTTATAATGTAGTGACGAGACATGACCAACTGTCTTGGTATACCATGAGTCACATCCAATAGAAATTCGACACCAACTGGATGTAATAATTAATTGGTTTAGCTGTCCAATCAATCATTCGAAATATTGATGCGACCGCACTAATGGCCGTCTATGAGACGGGTCTACGGCCACCCACTCTCGTTCCTAAGATTCTGGTTTTAATTTATATAGAAACATATGAAGATGTTTGTAGAGGCCATTCGTGGCGCAAGGGCACCAAGCGCGCGAATGTAAACGTGACAGGTTGTAGGTTCGATTCCCATTATTATAAAATCATGTTCTTTCTATTCAACTTGCAATGCCCCCAGAATTGGACGGAAATTGGGGAACGGAGTGTTCTAATAGTAGGTTCCCACGTAACCTCTGCTTACCCTGTTCTGTACGGGATACAGCGTGAAGCTAAAAAATACATAGATGTTGCTATATTAAAATGTAAAAGGCAGTATACTAAATACACAGTCAAACAACTACCAATATTTTGATTGTTTTCTAAATGTTTTAGTGTTAATTATTATTAGCTAAATTTTTTATTTGATTTACAAGGACTAGTCAGCTCGCTTGTGAGATGTCACTTATATTTAACTCAATTACAATAAACGTGCTCAAAATGTGCATTATGTAGTACGTAGGTTCAAATTCAAATTTCCCAGAATCCTAGATATTAAAAACACTTTTTTTTCAGCTTCACGCTGTATCCCGCACACAGGCAGGGTAGGCAAAGGGAACTCAACGCCGCGCTTTCCCCTCGACACCAGAGTGAAGAAATTAAAATATAAATGTATATAAATATTTCATTTCCTCGAATGGGGATCGAACCCACAACCAGCCGATTTACAGGCACACTTTGTGCCCCTGCGCCACGATTGGCCTCCAAAAAACTTTGTAAGTACAAAACTGTTTCCAAAGCAACAACATTTTGCATGGAAGTTTGCAGCTGGGTGCCGTTACGCGTGCACATACATATTCAAGATCAGTTTCCATTTCACGCGTAATCGGAAACGCGTCGAAACATCCACAACACAGCAACAAACCAACAAACAAACATTCTATTCTATTCTACTGTAATATAGTACAAAATCAAATATAATCGGATCGTTTTATTTATAAATATTCATATAAAGAGGAAGAGGTAGCTCGCAAAAAAGAGAAAGAAAAAAAATTACAAATTAAAGCAAATATGACCGCGTTAGAGTGTGACGTGACGTGGTTAGCGGAAGGACTTGACGGATGATTACCACCAAAGCATTTATAGGCAGGTGGTGGTGAATGTTGGTCAGTGAGCTAGTGATGTACCGTGACGAGGATCGGCCTGAGAATGTGGAGAAAGGAAGTAACTCGTTTCCAATATTAGGAAAATTGTGTGAGCGTGGGAGAATATTGATGGTTCCTTCTATTTCTATGATATTGGTGAAACTGGGAATTTTTACAAAAAATTTTTGGTGGTTACAGCTTAATTTTTCTGAAGAACGAATTAGATTGTTGTTATAAGTAGATAGATTTATTTTTGATTCAAAATAATACTTGTAAATTAGAAATATGCTATGAAATGTTAATTGAGAATTCAAATATGTTTAATTAATTCTTCATTAAAAATATACATGTGATTTTTTAAAATACTTTTTTTTATTTTATTTTATATTTTTTTTTTCATATATTAAGTTAATAAGTATATAAGTAGTTATGTATAATTAAAGAAATGTTTGATAGCGTTTTAAGAAAAACAAACAGATTAATAAAAAATCCCGCCCTTTTAAATGAAATATTTATTTACATTTATATTTTCATTTCTTCGCTCTGGTGTCGAGGCAAAATGCCTCCAGAACTCGGCGGATTTTTTTTCATTTTATAAGATTAAGTGTCAATTACATATTGAAACAAATGACAAAGTGAAAAAACACTATATACATACGTAATTAGACCGCGAGAGATATTTAAAATTAAATTGATATCCCAAACTGGATTTGAACCCACATTTAACGCGTGGGTTCTATCACAACTGCACAACTACGGTGTCAAAAACCATCTCACTTCATAATTATTACGTCAATCAGTTATGACAATGACATTTTTAGATGAACAGTTTCTGTGGGGCAATATGGCATCGGCCGATGACAGATGGTAGGCATCATTAGAGATGTTCCACGCTTGACACATTACATACTTGCATTTTTTGCTTGGGTAAGCTGGGGTCGCTTGGTATTTATTTTCTAAATAAAATCTATTTATAACTATCTGTTTTCGATTTATGCGTACGATTCGTTTATTAGAAATGTTAATTTAAATAAATGTTTATTCTTTATTAAAAAATATGTTTGATGAACAAACTATATAATGTAATGATATATGTTTTATATGAAAATTTAAACTAAAATCACATTTGTTTTAAATATATTAAAAAAATTAAATTAAGCATTACTATCATAAAGTATATTCTAAACAAAGAAACTTAATCGGACGCACCTATAATATTAACTTAGGGAAAATTTTCAAACAAAACCCTTTTCAAAAAACCGTTCAAAGGCGTACATTTTGTTAGCTTTACTCTATTTTAATGAGTTTACTTTTAAACAAAATCCAATGAACTTTGATACTTTGATACGTAAAAGTTACCAACACTACAGTTATCGTAACTAATACAACGTAACTATATAAATGAATAAATTAAATGATAGGATACACTATGTAAGTGTACGCTGTTAACAGTTATGCGTGTAATATTACATATTACTCACGAACAGAACATAACAATACTAATTAAAATTAAATATTTAAAGTAAATAATTATCTTATAAACTAAATACATATAATATAAAGAAAAAAAAACATCAGTCACAAAAAGCACACAATGCACAAAAAAATTGTTAATAAATCAAAATATTAACTAACCTGTTAAAAACACTGACAATGACCATAGTAAAAAATCCAACCAAATGTTAACAATATTAAGAAAATTCATTAATATTTTAGCGTCGTATTATTCAAGAAACTCAACACACACATGTCCATGTTTTGCATAAGTCCGTAAGATTATTTTAAAATAGTCAACGACACGTCCACACTCGCGAGCAGACGAGCAACAACTAACTACTAAGTGAAGTTTTGAGTGAAGCTTCGATTCTGATTGGTCGAGAGCCAACGCTCGATGCGCTCGCGCAGCGTCATTGCAATCCATCACAAACACAGACTAATAATAAGGGTGAAAGGGTTCGATAATTTTTTATGTAAATAAGCGGTGTCAAAATTTACGATAAGTAGGCGTGTTAAAAATATGAAAGGTAAAAACGTTAATTGTTTTGTGTTAGTTATTAGTCAATGTTTACTCTTAAGGTTGTTCATATTGTATGACATTTTATTAATTAAATATTTGTTTAGTTTATAAAAAGAACACAATACTAACTTGGTACCACAGTTATGAATTATCTCTCCGTTTTTGACGGTCTTGGCTTTAAATCTTTATTAAAAATTTAGTGACTTTTTATTGGAATTGATTTGTTTAAACATCGATCTATTTACTTAGCACGCTTACTTTAAATCGTAGAAATAGAATAAAAAAGATATTTATATGGCTTATCGTGTATGTATGAGTTACATGCATATAACATCAACTTCTTAGAAAATTATTAAATAAATCTTATAATATTAGAATTGGCATACAACAAAGGTTCCAGCGGCTTCTTCTGTGGAGGGTAAATATATTCCAGCAGTTCACTAGGGCATCGTTAGTCGTGTGTTAGTCACCGTATCTTATTGATGCTACACGCCTCTTCGCTCAGATTCGCGACGCATACAAATGTTTCCTGATAATCAACCTGGAGACATTCCGAGGTACCAGCACTTTATATAAATTGTATTTTCATAGGTAAGTGTTGCTTTTAGTTTTATTCTAACTATAACGTTGAGATCAGCTCGTGGTGCTAGGGCACAGGAGTGTGATTGGAAACACGATAGGTTGTGGGTTCGATCCCCATTCGAGAAAATTAAATATTTACTATTTTCATTTCTTCGTGCTGGTGTCGTGGTATGACGCAGCGTCAAGTTTCAACACACAACACGCAACGCCTTCATTATTCGTCGGAAGGTGGAGTACGGGTACTTACCACTAGATCCTCAGGTTCCCTTGCTTACCTTGCTGTATACAAGATACAGCGTGAAGCTAAAAATAATTATAATTTATTTTCTTTATATCGTATGTCCTGTCATCTGGGAATTTAAGTGGGTGGGTACTCGTAATTGTTATTGAAGAAGGGTCCATCCTTATGGTCAAGATTGACATATCAAATAAAAAACTAAAATATTTGTTGTCAGAATTTATTACTATCGACACAATTGTACAATAAAGGCGCCTGTAAGGACTAGTTGTATGCTAAAAGTTTTTTTTTTAAATTATAAATCTAATAGGATAAACGTGGAGAATTTAGTGTCGAAACGCTTCGTTCTGAAGAAAGGATTGAATCCACAACTATCACGATTACAGTTACACATGTTTTTTTATTGTACGTCAGCTCATAGCACAGTAGACAGAGGGAACCTGGAAACCTAGTGTCAAGAATTCAACTTCCTCACTTTCCGCTGTATCTTGAGGCATTGCGTGTTGAGTGGCAGAACTCAACGTCGCGGTATGCCTCATTACCAGAGCTCGCACGCTTCTACCCCTACGCTACGACGACCATAAAAAGTAAAATAAATACTAAAATTATAATTATATTCAACCAAAGTCGAGATAGTTCTAGTAAGCATTCCCATAAAAATGCCTTGCAACCAAATAAACATACTAACATTATATTATAGAAAAAAATACACCAAATATAAACCAAAATATAACAAAAAAACAGTTTAGTCGGTTGCAAATTACGCTTCAACTCCTTTGAAAAGGGGAAAGATTTTTATTCGAATCGCCTATTACTTGAGATGTAAAGATTGCATTGTGCGTCGCCAGGACGTCCCGTGGCGATAGAATCGGGGTCACTGTGCTAGATTGCGACCACCTGTGCCCTACTGGGGTGGCGACGGGGTTGAAATTTTTTTGTTTTAAACGCTTAATTGGAATGGCAAACGATTAAGAAACAAAGAGTAACTGTTTTTTTTATTGAATAGGGTTTTATTTTTTTTTTTAATGAAAGAAAGTTTATATTTTTATGATAGTTTTCAGTAAAAACTATTTGTTATATTTAGCTTAGAGATTTTGTAATAAAATGATTTTTTTTTAATTATTTACATACACGACAGAATATTTACTTTCTTGGAATAAAATTGAAGAGCAAATGTAAATATATTATAATGTATTTATATAATAAAATTGATATATCCGAAAAAATATTGTTCGTGGGATTTATTCCTATTATCCCTAAAAAATCCAAAGCAATGATTTTTTTGTCAGTTTGTGCGTTGTTCACGCTAAACTCAGAAACGTCTTATTCGATTTTAATACAATGTTCACTATTATATTTTGAAAAACATAACATTTTTTTATTTCATTCGGTATTTAAAAAAAAGTTGTGAAAACAAATTGTATGCGACAATATTGCTACAAAATGAATGTTTTATTAAATTGGCAAAAAAAATAATTTTATTATATTTATTAATTTTAATATATATTTTAATTACAATATATTACTATACCTAATAATCGTTAGTATTTAAAACTGAGATGTCCACCTACATAAGCTTTATATCAGTAATGAAAGAACAAAAAATAGTGAGACTAACAGCGTACTTACATTTCCATTTACTGCGTAGTAATTGTTACCTAATATGTAAACCTTGAGATTAGAACCCATAACAAAGTTTTGATAGGATCAGCCATTTTTTTTCCACGCCATATAAGGAAGGTAGTACCAACAGCGCTTACCCTAAAGGAACCCGTTGATAATGTTGTAGGCTATGCACGTGTCAAACGTGACATAAACATACACATATGTGTCTGATTTCTGCAGGTAAAATTCTGATATAAAAACATAATTTGTTCTAATATATGGGACCGATGTTTTTCTATGACTTTAAAAGGTATAGATACTGGTACGGTAGGTGGTAATGTAATAAAGATTTGTCCGACTGTTCACTTTAGCTTCAGATTATGATTGAAACTATTATTAATAGCTTATCTGGTACTAGACAGCAATATCTCTAAAATCGTCAATAATTTGGAAAAGTCAGTGACTTCTTTGTGTCCAATTTGAATGATGGGGAAATTTTCAAAAATAATAAAATATATAGGCCAGTCGTGGCGCAAGGGCTCGAAGTGTGAAAGTGGAGAACGGAGTGTCTTAACACTAGATTCCCTCTGCCTTCCTGATTTATTTTTTAATAAAATTTTACATTTTTCTTCACAAAAAAAATTCAATTTACAATATCAACAAAAACACTAACAAGAATATCTGGTCCGGAAAATTAGGCAACTTAAACAACAATAATATCAAAGACCGTACAATTAAAGTGCAACGGCCTCACAAATTGCTAACTCCATAACGCTAAATACACTTGGGCCATTCTTCCCAAAGTTGAAAAGGGTCACAAGCCAGTTTGACCTGTAATTAACTCAACATGCGACTTCAAACGTTCTAAAATTTAAACCAAAGAGGTTTATTTGCTTAGTTTCAGCTACCGTATTCATTGAATGCTGGATTAGTTAATTTATGAAGCAATTAAAGGTACGATGGAATCGTAGCTGTCGTCGTGCAGGTTTCTTCTTTCTTTTTCAGCTTCACGCTGTATCCCGCACACAGCAGGGTAGGGAAAGGGAACCTAGTGTTAAGATACTCCGTTCCCCATTTTCCATCGAATTTTGGAGACATTGCGGGTTGAGTGTCAGAATTCAACAACACAATGAAAATATAAATTTAAATAAATATTACATTTACTCGAGTGGGAATCGAACACACTGCCCCACGATTGGCTTCACGCAGTTAATATACCACTCTTAAAATAAAATTTTATCCCAATTAAGTTCTTTTATTGGTCCTATAATGTTATGTAATTATCATTTATCTAATTGATTTATTGGCGTCAATTTAATGTTATCATCAAAATACCTCCGCGTGTCTTATTTCGGTCGATGACATACCTGAAACAAATAAAGCTATTTAAATAAAAATATTTATTTCTAGTACTACACAAGTAAGTTATATCATAGTAATGGTAAATGGATAGTGGATCTACTTTATAAAATCATAATCAAATTTTCATTTCATTTTTCACGCGGTATCCCGCATATAGCAGTGTAGAGAGAGAGAGAGAACGTGGTTACATAGCGTTAAGATACGAGGTTCTTTAATTTCTGCCCAATATTCGAGACATTGTGTGTAAAGTGATAAATTTGAACGCCACGTTTTTCTTATCAGAGCGAAAAACAATAAAATAATTTAAATAAAAACCGACCAGGTCGGTTTCCAGGAGGGGCGGATTCGAGTCCCGCTACGTTCAAATTTTTATACATTTTCTAAATAAGCATTTTTCTTCCTTAAGTGTGGAATAACACTTTAAAAATGTTAAAAATATTAAACAAAATCATTACCCCGACTGGCGTTTGAATCCACAATCACAAAAAGGCAAACGCTGTCCGACAGCACCACAATGGCCTCAAAAACTCAAAATTAATGCAAAAACTAAAACAGATTCAATAAAATCCAAATTCTCGTAATACGAAATTAGCAAAAAATCTTAATGCCATAATCAAATACGATAACATTAGCATTTTGGCCGGTTTTTACAACGCGATGCTATAATATTTATTATATTGTTAGGGAAAAAAATCATATTCTAGTTTAAATCTGGTTACTCCTCATCATTCCTATGAGAGCGTAATCGTGTTTAACCTGACCGACTTTGGTTGTATTCGTCATAAATCTTCAACAAAACGTGTTTTGAAGAGATTTAAATTAGAGAAATAATTTTTGCAACCTGCAATATAGGTGTCTCATATTGCAGGTGTGGAATGTAAAAATGGTTTCAATTTTCTGCCACTTTTACTTATTTTAGATTGATTGTTGTGGTTATCGTATGGTTGGTGTTCATTTTTTCTATTTTTTTTGTCGTACATAGAAAACTTTTCATTTATTCAAAATTGGTTTTTGTTCATTTTTTAAGGCCAGTCGTGGCGCATGGGCCCAAATGTGGTTGGGGGTTCGTATCCTCGAAATAAAATATTTAATATTTTCATTTTTTTCCTCCAGTGTCAAGGCAAAGCGCGACGATGAGTTCCGCCACTCAACATGCAATGCTTTCAGAATTCCGCGGGAATGCTAATGGGGAACGGAGTGTCTCAACACTAGATTCCATCTTCCTAACCTGCTGTGCGCGGGATAAAGCGTGAAGTTGATTTTCTTCAATCAAGTTAAGAGCCTAATTAAATTTTGAAAGATCTAATAGTAAGGTCCATAATTATTTTAATATGAACTCTGAGCTCACTGCAGCACTAGAATTTCAAGCACGACCTTTCATGAGGGGATAAACGATACGTAATATTTATACAGTGTTGAAATATTCCTAACTCTGGGAAAAAGACAAATAAGATTTTGTAAACTATGCAAAATTAACTTATTTGCAAAGTAAGTGAGTGCTATATGGAAGGAGATTTTGGTGTATATCAACATAATGTAGATTAATAAAATAAAATAAATAGGAACATTGTCCAGTAAAAGATTGACCTTGAAAATAAATTCCGAGGCCTTGCGAGGCAATTGTGGGTTCGGTTTCAACTGGGCAAGGCAAAGCGCGGCGTTGAGTTTCGCCAACCAACACGCAATGCCTTAAGATTTAGACGACAAACGGGGAACGGAAGTGACTTAATGGGAATGGAATCTCGTCATTACAGATGTCCATCGTTTTTGACTTATTGGTACTTAGGACGTTACACTAGGTTCCCAGGTTCCCTCTGCATAACTGCTATGTATTTTTTTAGCATCACGTTTGAAGCTAAAAAAATCATTAAACATGGGACAAAAAACTAATTAACATTTTAAAATAATTCTCACAGCTTTAATCAAATTAAATGCAACCAATAAGTCAAAAATTAATAACATCTGTAACATCGAAACATATGCAAAAGCTTTTTTATACTAAAGTCTTTCAATAATTTACTTTATAATTCAAAACATATTTACTAAGACAATAACCAATTCTCATTCATATCTTTAACCCTTTTTAATTCAAACAATAAAATTCCTTTGTAATAAAAACTGACCACTCCTTTCATTCCCTTGCACAAGCGAGCCACTAAGTACCCTTTATAGAATAAGTTTGAGAATATTAGTTTACACGACCCAGTAGAAAAGTTCCCACAAAACAACAATACAGTACAAAGGGATGCTGTTATTCACACAGTTAAGTTTATTACGCGATTTGATGTTAATACGTGAAATGTACCTTTTTCATATACAGGGTGATATCGATGTCTGTAATACAGATGTTCACTGTTATTTTATAATATTTTTTTTCTTATATCAAAGCTTATAATATAGATTAAATGGGGAACGGAAGTGTCTTAATGGGAATGTAGTGTCTTAACGCCATGCTATGTGCGGGATAAAGCGTGAAGCGAAAAGAAATATAAAAAAATAACGCCTTAAAGTCAAAAACAAAAGCTGTTAACAGCTAGTTTTATATAAGTATAACTGTTATTTGAACTTAAAATATGAAAAAAATAATAATACCGTATACTTAGAACAATATAACAGAACCCCCTGTATAATTTGTAGTAGCAAGATTTAGTTTAAGGCAAGGTGGAGCACTACAAGTGCGTAACAATATTCACAATGCGGACAAAAGACCGAAACAACGGAACGATCGCCACCCTTTTCTCCGCTAATGTCAGTGACCTTACTTACTTTCCTTTTTTTAATATTATTTTTGCAATTAATGGTAATAAAATGTGAATAAAATAAGGCATGAAATAATTACACTTATACATATTGTAGAGGAAAGCTGCAAGGAAAAGTTGATTTTTTTTTTAATTGAATTGAGATAATGATCAAATGGTTCAAAATATTTATATTTTTTTTATTCACAGCTTCCCGCTGTATTCCGCATACATTGTAGGTAGAGGGAAGCTGAAACACCGTTCTTATTGAGACACTTCCGTTTCCCATTTTTCGCCGAATACTGGAAGCCAAGCGTGTTTAGCGGCGGAACTCAACCGCGCTTCGACTCGTTATCAGAGCGAACAAATATTAACTATTTAATTAATATTTAATTTAAATAATATCGTTAACTTCAACTTCTCTTATCTCAACCAAAATTCCACCAATTCAATCCAAGTCCAATTCCATTTCAATATCAACAAAATAATAGATCTAGAGCTACATATCTCTATACAGTTCTTTTCTAAGATCTTTTTAAAGAACATAATCGACTTTCTTCTATAGCGTGGTTACTGACGTCACTGGTGACAATGGAGTCGTCGTTACCTCTAAAATTCCATCTTTCAGACACACACTATACCGCACAAAGGGGCCATTCAAGTATTACGTAAGCACTGTAGGGGGGCGGGGGGGTCTTGGGTTTGCTTATTTTTGATGACATGGGGGGTAGGGGGTCTAGCTAGTAATTACGTAAGCAGAAGTTATTTATTTTT
>DWQW01002977.1:0-24412 GCA_018249695.1 Heliconius erato demophoon
CGAAATGTCCAATTTTCCTTGATTCTGGCGTATAAATAAGACCGAATTTGATCGATGGCATGGGTTATAGATGACTTTGAGAACTGCTGTGGTTTGTGCCTTATTCACATTTACCGGCGGCTTAGGAGAATCCGACAGAAAAAAGTCTAAAGGCGTCAAATCGCGCGATCTTCGTGGCCAGTTCACACCACATGAGATGAACATACTCTTTCAAAAATTTCCTATAAGAGAGTATGGTCGTCTCATGTGTTGTGAAGAATATCTGTTATAAATATCAAGTATCATGTGTGGCACGTACAACATGTCGCTCAGACCAATATAAGATATTAATCATTGCCTATAGTGCTCGCCCTTATCAGTGATGGCTTGGCCAACTTCGTTCTCAAAGAAATATGGACCAATGATACTGCCAGCCCAAAATCCACACCAAACTGTGAATTTTTCGAGATTCAATGGAAGCTTTTTGATCTCATGTCTCATACCCATTCATTCAGTAATGCGTCTAATCGTTGAAAATGATTTTTCGACGAAAATTAGCGTTTGTTGCCAACTGCTCCACAGCCCATTCTGCGAAATCACGTCGTCTATTCAAATTTAGATTCAAATTGTACTTTATTTAAATAGACTAATGTAAGCACTTTTGAATAATCGTATGAACATACAAAAAAGTTACCACCGATTCGAAACACAGTTTTGCTGAGAAAAGAAACGCAAGAAAGTAAATTATACCATTGACTTTGAAAATAGCAACGATTGATATATAAACTGGCAGCTATCCTGTATGACATTCAATAGATATTAATTCCACACATCTTTATTCTGAAAATATTCTTAAACAGCTGTATCTATTCTACTGATTTACTTGTCAGTATTATTTTCACAGTTTCTTTAATGTAGAATACACTGCGAAAATTATCCGCAAAAAACTTTACGTATTGTTATTTTAAATAGATCTTTTTTTCTGGAATTTGAATTCTCAACTTTCATTACTTGACATTTAAGCCCATCACAAAAGTTTTTGTTAACGTAAAAGGAACCTTCAGTTCCAATATAGCTATTAATGTTTCCTTTCTTATCTTCATATATGCATTTCCTTTAAAAAGCAAATACTTCACATGCATAATTAGTGCATATCCTCACGCTAATATAATTTTTTTTTTCAAGAAGTATTTAATAAAAAAATAATATATTTTGAACTTTATTACCTTTGTTTCAAAGTTAATTTTCAAATGACAAGGATTTTACAAAATAAACCGGTTATGCAAGTCGCGATTATCGCGTAAATGACGCTGAAGTACTTTGATAAGGATTGCAGCAAAAGTCCCATTCTTGTTGACATAGTTTTCGTTAAAGAAAATTTATTGGAACATTGTGGAAACACCTTGCATATTTTAAGTGGGTACAGTGTAGTAGTGCCAACTTAGTTCAGTAAGCTCGACGAGCAGAACCTGACCTGAAGTTAGCTGCAGATGGCTGCGCAGATTTAATTATAGGATTTTTTCTGACTCTTCATCAGTTTCCTCCCGGGAGAACAATGCGTAAAAGTTCAGAACGCTGTTCGATCGTAGTGTAATTATGTATTTTCATAGATTTCTCCATCATTTGTGAATCGATTTAATTATTTTTTTATTTGAAAAAGTATACTTCTATGCTGGTACCATTGTCACAAAATAAGAATCGGATGATAGATTCCTAGAGAAATCCATGGAAACCTTCAGATTTTATAGCAATGTAATACATTTGATATAATAAATGATGGTGGAAGACTCGATTTTGTATAAGGTAAATTAAATCGATTCATAGAGTACTTGGTTATGCCATTATAGCGCAATATATTTGAAGGCACATGGATAAGCTTCAGAAATAGTACAGTGTCTTAACACTAGATTTCCCTCTGCCTACCCTGCTATATGTATACAGCGTGAAGCTGATCTACCGCCTAGATTAGTTTATTGCTTACGTAAACGGTTACAGTCAAATTGAAATGTGTTTGTCTGTACAAGATGGTTAAAATCATTTGCAGTGATCGAATACTGTATGTAAAATTTGTAAATTTTGGAAAACCTTAAAAATGTTATTATTTAATTTTAACAATAGGCAGCAAAGAAAGAGGCTTTAATTTTTTATTTACTGTAATGAATTTTATTTTTAAGCCCCGACGAGAAACGAAAAAGAGGAGTGTTATCAGTTTGACCCCTTTGTGCGTGTGTGTCTGTCTGTGCCATCGCAGCTGCCGAAGTGGTGCAGTTTTTTTATTGTTGATAATTTAATCACGGTAGTTCTAAGCTATGTCTGGTCAAAACCCGTCCAGCCGTTGAAACTCACCAGCTGTTTTTCTGGATCATGTCTAGTTATATTGCAATATAATTTGGCATTTGTTTAGTTTTCCGTGGTCAAATGTTCTTAAAATTTAGTATACATGTGTAAACTCGAACATTAAACAATAATATGGAAGTCCCAATCTGATGCTGCAGCCAGGATCATCAATAAAGTACAAACTGTGAAAATATTACAGCACCCAAGTCATATTTGGGCTCTATTTAAACAAAACTATTTTTGTTGTTTATTACAAAGCTTAGTTATTAGTTTATTCTGAATAAAATCAGGTTAGTCGCTTAAGTACTACAAATATTTTGCATAAAGAGGGCTGACGTAGCGCAGTGACACAACGTCTGACACAACGTCTGACTGATACAGTTGTGAGTTCGATGCCCATGCGGGGGAATAAATTATTATTAACTTGAGTTCCGCCACGCATCACACAATGACTCGAAGTTTGTGGGATACAGCGAGAAGCGAAACTAATATTTTTTTTACCTAAAACAGTTACTATTACGTCACGTATAATATATGCAAATATTTATAGTTCTTTGTTATAATTTCAACGCCTAACTTTCTTGTTAATTATGTAGATATTTCAATTATATTTTTAATCAGATATTAAATAGGTAATAATAAATCGAGAGGTATCTTGACATTTGAAAGTAAAATCATTTCTAAATTTAATAATATATCCATAGCATTTACTGTCTTATTTTAATATACCTTAGCCTTAGACAGTCTGAACTCCGAAGACAAATCTCCAATAGATTCGTATTCCGATTCAATTATCATATTATTAAGTTTCGTGGGATGAAGTTGGATTGTGACGTCTTGAATTTACTTTCAAGAATTGAAAAGAAATGGCTGCGAAATATGTTTT
The DNA here is from genome assembly GCA_018249695.1 of Heliconius erato demophoon. NCBI lineage: Eukaryota > Metazoa > Arthropoda > Insecta > Lepidoptera > Nymphalidae > Heliconius > Heliconius erato. The sequence goes on from DWQW01002977.1 coordinate 3,203, forward strand.
GTAGAATTTTTGTGTATATATATATATAAATTACTTTTATTATAAAAACACTTTTTGATGATAATACCACGTTAAATGAAACGTATCTAACGTTACATTTAACGTGATAGTTACAGCTTCTATTCCCTTCAGGATGAACACATATTTTCCCGTACATAGCAGGATAGACAGAAAATATCTTGTTTCTGCTTACGAAACTCCTTTCTCCCCTTCTCAAGCAATTTTAAAAATTTTCATTGACTGGCGTAATTTAACGCCATTGTCTCATCTCATTTTTTTAATTATATATAAAAAAATTCTGGAAGTTTCCTATGTCTTGTATAACAAAGACAGTGTTGTTTGTTTTCTTAGATACTAGTTGAAATATAGAATAATATTTTTTGAAAACTTATAAAAAATTGAAAATACCGGGACTCTGTGCTTCTTCTTTTATGTCCAAGTGCTCTGAGCACTAAGCTATCCGTTCTTATTAAGCTACGTCAAAAAATTTCGAGAGAGATCGTCGAGATTTTTTATCTTTAGTATGGAATAATACTTCAAAGATATAATATTTTTTGGAAATGCTTATTGAATTTCAGGTATCACTTATACAAGTAACTATCGGTGATTAATATTGTATAAGTATATCTCACCTACTTATACAGATTGATTGAAAAACTTTTTAAATCTAAAGATAGAAGTTATGTCTATTCTAAAATGAATGAATATTTAATTTTCTCATCACGTCTGAGCTGTCTTATTAAAAGCTTTTTAGCCAATTTATAATATACCCAAGCTTAGGATTTATACTGATTTATTAAACTATTCGATTATTATGGATTTTAAATTTGTAGCAACTAAGTAATTTTGAAAGAAGCAATAAATATCTTTCTCTTTTGCTAAATGATCGGTTTTGACCAAAAATCTTTGGGTAGCCGAAAATGAAAATCTCCCAACAGAGATTGTAACATTTCTATCTTCACTGCGGTATAACGGTTTCAAAATGTTCAAAAAGACTGGTGAAGAGAAGAAAGATTTTTTTATTAATTATCTAGTAGGATATCGAAAAACTAACTTTATATATAAATAAAATATATTTATATCAAAATACAAGTCTTGTGTGACGATAAAAACTAACATATGTTCTTCTAAGTTTCGACGCTCGTATATACATATACAAAATAATAATTTATATTTCCTATACTTAACAATACTCAATTAATGACTACCACGTTCCTTTTATTAGTTCATCGACACTATCCATAGACTTTCGATTAGACAATACTAAAACTGAGCCAATAAAACGTTATATAGCCGGCGTAGACTTGATAAGTCAACAATATGTTACTGTGGTGTAATAAAAAAGAGAGTGAGTGAGGAGAATAGTTTTTTAGTTTCACGCTGTATCTCGCAGATGCGAGAGAAGAGAGAGAAGACAGGAAACGTAGTGACAAGACTCCGTTCAAGTTTTCCAATCATTGCATATAGATTGATGAGTTAAGGGAACTCAACGTTTTGTTTTGTGTTCTAAAGCGGGAAAATGATCAAACCCGCAACCGTCGCGTATAAAATCAGAAGCTGTGCCGCTACACCAAACAGTTTCTTTTATCATAATATCGTTTTAGCGTTAGGTATTAAAATGATTATTTCTCCATACATTATTATTGTTATTTTAATAATATAGGAACTGATATATTTGTAGTCTTCTTGTGTATTGCTATCATGCGGCGTAATAAATGACCGTTTTTATTATTCGATATATTTTAATCTGTATTTGGTACTTTTTCCAAATAATATATTAGATACGCTTGCTTAAATACAATTTTCTGGTGATTTAATATAATTACAACTGTCCAGCTGTGTGTCCTTTTTTCTAAATTTTTTGTATCTTCCGCTGTAGATATAAAAAGTTAAAGCAATTCCTTCAGGGGCATCGTAGCGCAGTAGAATCACGGTGGTTGTGAGCTCGATACCCACTCGAACTGCTCTGGTAAGGGTTTTAAATTAGAGCGAAGTAGGGACAGCAGTGTGTTAACACTAAGTTTTCTAATGTGCTTAGAAAAAAATATATGGAAAAGACACAATTTAGTTCTCAATACGAAAAGCAAATATCCGCACACAGAAGGGTAGACAGAAGGAACCTGTGCATCTAGTGTTACTCTAGAGATAGATGCGTGTTGAGTACGACTGCGGAACCCAACGACTCCCTTTAAATATTTCATTTCCTCGAGTCAGAATTGAACCCACGATCTGTCGCGAGTATAGTCACACACTTGTGCCCCTTTGCTACGATTGGCCTTAACTAGTGTTGTAAAGTAAATGTTATTACATTTGATACTGAGTTCACCTTATATTATAGTCTAAGAAGTTGATGCGATCTCACAACCATCACGTGCAACGTCAGACAACTGCTTCACGATTAACTATTATTTTTTTTAGTTTCACAAAGTATCTCACAAATAATAGAGCAGGCGTAGGGAACCTGGTGTGAAACACTTCGTTTCCCACTTTCAGTCTGATTTTTGATACATTCAGTATTGCGTAGCGGGACTCAACGCCGCACTTTGTCTTGTCACTAGAGCAACAAAATGAAAATAATTAATTCTCCCGAATCCTTTACCGCGTTTGTACCCGAGACAGTGCCACTGCACCACGACGGCCTCACGTCACGGTCACGATAAACTCATTTACATAAAATCTTAGCAATCATATTATTCATAACAATAACTTTATTCGTGTCACCTCTCAAAGTACTCGACTAAGAAACTCCGGCAGAATAAAGAGCAAGTATTGAGAGCAACTGCATTTTAACTGCAAATTTAAAAGACGTAACTTGAATTTAATGTTGGTGGAGTGAGCTTAAATGGTTGTTGATTTTTTTTACTTTGTTTTAACCGATTTTCGAATAAAAGTATAAAGCTCCCAATTCTCAATGCGTCATTTTAATACCAGGGCAGGGAACCATCACAACCATCGCCTTTGCTGTCTCAAGCTGTTCCAGTGCGCCGCGATGACCTCCGCATAAACGTAATTAGATTATCAGAACTAATGGTAATTTGTGTATTATTAATAAAAGAACGGGCCAAGTGCTAAATGGACTCCGTACCATTATCCATAAAAATAGATAAAAGATGTTTTTCCATTATTATAGTTACGTTTGGTGTATGGAAGTCTCCTTAAATATTTGTTTTATTCTGATTTTAGTATTCGTTATTATAACGATAATATAAATACATCATCTGCGAAAAATTCAATTGTCTAAGATACAAGGCACGTTCCCATTAAGGCACATTGCGTTGAGAGGTGCAACTCAATACCAAAAAAGTGAAAACATTTCAATATTCATAAAATAAAAAAATAAATATTTCATTCAATACAATTGAACTTGTGCTCCTGCGACCGTCAGGTTATGTTGAATGACGTATTTATTATTTTACTCACCGTAACTTGAAATTTCGATTTAAAAACCATGGAATATTAAGCATTTAGATAACATCTAACGCCAAGTTAAGTGACGAATAACCAAGTAGATGCACTAAAATGAATTCTTTGTTAAAATACTTTGCAAATATCCCCAAAACGGACTTTCTTGGATGAGGGCATTTTATAAAAATAAAATTATAACTTCCGAGAACATGGTTTTCCTAGATATAATGAAGATTTTTTAAAATTGTAAAGAAAACCTACTTTACACACACCGTTCCCAACTTCCAACATATTAAATCACTTTGCTTTACGCATCTTTCGCGAATAGCTATTGACAGAAAGAAAGCTAGGACACTTCATTCTCCACTTTTCGCCAAAAAAATTGACATATAAAAAGGAGAGCGGAGTGCGAGAATGAAAAAAGAAAATTACGTGTATAGCTACATAATGTTCCTTTGACCCAAATCATAATTTCGACTTTCAAATAATCAAATTAATTAAGACTATTTTTTTTAAACTGACAAAGTGACTCAGAGGGAACAAAACCCTAATTGCGTTTATAAACTTGAGAACTTGTTGTTAATATTTAAAAAAAAAAACATAAAATTAATATCAATAATTACACCGTTGGCATTGTTATTGAATAATTGAAAGAATTGATTGGATCATGACCCAATAATGCTGTTTACTTTTCGCGTTATTTGCGTCTGCGCAAGTCTATAGGGGGAAATTGTGTATTAAATCGTTATAAATTATATAGTAGCATCTTATACTGGCTTTACTTGTGTGATTATAACAATTTTACTTGAACTAACTTTGAGAAGCTTAGGAGGACTGTCCTTTTCAACGTGGTATCTAACGAAATTTATCATATGTATGTGTAGGTATGAGTAGTATGTTTTTAGTAGTTTCACGTTGTATCCTTCAGATAGCTTTAATGGTATATAAAGAGTACTCGCTGTGTTTCAAATCCCGGCAGAAAACGGAGAATGGAGTGTCTGTATCTCTGCGTACCGTGAAGCTAAAGGAAAAAAAAAAAGTAAGATGTTCTTTAGAATAATCAAAAAAAAATTGAGGCCAGTCGTGGCGCAGCGTCATGAAGTGTGACTGTAAAGCCGACTGTTTGTGGGTTCGATCCCCACTCGAGGAGATGAAATATTTACTTAAATTTATATTTCCATTTCTTCGCTCTGGTGTCGAGGCTAAGCGCGGCGTTGAGTTCTGCCACTCAGCACGCAACGCCTCCAGAATTCGGCAGAAAGTGGGGAACGAAGTGTCTTAACACTAGGTTCCCTCTGCCTACCCTGCTGTATGGGGGATACAGCGTGAAGCTGATTTAAAATAATGGTCTTTTTAATTGTCGTGCATTTTAGATTACAGTTTTTTTTCGACTCTCCGCTTAGCTACGTGAAGCTGCAGGCAAAAACTAATATCTATATTAGAATACATAATATATTGGTATAGGTTAAGATATAAACTTTATACCTAGATAATATATTTTGTATAATATATTATTAACTATAGATTTACACAAATAACACGTATCTAATAAGAAACTACTGAGAAATGGTGTAGTAGTTTACTCGTCTAACTTTAAAGGTCATGATGTACCTAGAATAAAATGCACTGCGTGGGTGTCGTTCACTTAGTCTTTTATACACGTCCTTGGTTCTGAGTCTTGCAAATTTTTATTTTATATGTATTTAATAATTTTAATGTTTGGTTTGTTTTCTATTTTATAGTGTTAAATATTTTCATTGATCATTCATATATTTTTGTTAGTTGGGTCTGTATCTGTAGCCTGCATTTAGCAAGGTAGGCAAAGGGAACCTAGACTTAAGACAATCCGGTCTCCACTTTTCGTCTATTTCTTAAGCTATTGCGTTTTTGGTAGCGGAAGTCAACGCTGCGTTTTTTTCTTCTTTTTTCGTCTCCTGCGTGTTGCTTTATGGTGACCAGTTATCTTGGACGAGAACTTGATACCAGAGTGTCGTAAGCGTAACACGATATATATTTATATAACATTTTTGATAGTGACAATAATAGAACTATTTCAATCTTTCTTGATATTTTTTTTTGTAAAATATTTTTTGTTCTGTCGAACTATGCTATCAGTTTCTGGTCATATATTTAGAAAATAAAAATAGGAATTATTTATTTAGGTTTTATATTTCGTTTTTTTAAATTAGCTGCCAAAAGTAAGAAAACGTCCGTTACGTGTTAAGTGTCACGCCTACTCACAAATAAATCAATGCTATTAATAACTTAGCGGAACAATGTGTATGTAGAAGTATAATATATATTTAAAGAAAAAAAATTAAATCAGCTTCACGCTGTATCCCGCACACAGCAGGGTAGGCAGAGGGAACCTAGTGTTAATACACTCCCGTTCCCCACTTTCTGCCGTATTCTGGAGACATTGCGTGTTGAGTGGCAGAACTCAACGCCGCGCTTAACCTCAACACCAGAGCGAAGAAATGGAAATATAAATTTAAGTAAATATTTCATCTCCTCGAGTGGGGATCGAACCCACAACCAGTCGGTTTTACAGTCACACCGCGTGCCGCTGCGCCACGACCGGCCTCATGCATGAAAAAAATTAAATCAATTTGCAAATATAACATTTTATAAATAAAAAAAATCTTCTTCACGCCTTCTCCCCTTAGCAGCGTAGGTAGCAGCTTAGACAATTCGTTACCCAATTGCCGTCAACTTTTTTACACGGCAGGGTGGCAGAACTCAACGCAGCGCCTCGTCTACTAAACAAATTAAATGTAATTATTTCCCTGAGTTGAAATTCAACCCCCAACCATTGCACGTATAGTCAGACACTGCCATCTTAGTATTGCTATCTTAAAAATATATCGTGTGGTCGATGAGTCACATCCCCTCTTAAGTAAGCTGTAGAAAAGGCTACGCAGATTTGATTTTTGTATCTTTTTATTTTGTTTATTTACTTCCCTAGTGTATATCGTGCAAAATTTCAAAAAACCTAACTTCATGACGGCCACGACTCGTCGGCCGTACTATAATTTATAGCCAATCTATAGCTATATTACATGCCTCCTGTCTAAGTATTGCCACTTGTCTTCAACCAGCCACATGCTGTTCCGAACAATTGCCAAATGCACTAACAGTGTCCTATCAGTGTAAAGGTTATCGGCGTGGTGGGCTAGAAACTTTTAATTAATTTTAGAAACACATTACTTTTTTTGTGAAAAGTATAAAATTTGTAATAAAAAATACTTAATTTTTACTGCGTAGAGCAAAGTTTGGCGTTCAGTTCCGCCGCTAAGGCGAGTTAGAGATCCTTCATAAAGACACAGAGTGTCTCTATCCAAATCCAAATCTCTATCTACTCGGCTATATGCGGAATAAAAACGAAAAAAATGTACAATTATTTGACTAACATTTCGATTCTACAATTATTTAAAATACATACTGATTTCATTTGTATAGAGAAATTAAAAAACATAGGAAAAAGGTAGAATTTCTAACATCATTGGCCTCATATTGTATTTAGATTTTAAATTCTTAATTAGCAACTAAAACTTTAAAAAAAATAATAATTTAATTTATACAGTAGAATTGAATGAAATGGGCTTCCACGAAAGACGACATTTGACAACTAATACTGGTGCTCGCCTAGATTTGTTGGACATCAAACACTTGGCTCGATGCCAACCTGTCATACACTACTTAAACAGAAAAAAACATTTTTATTAGGGCCTTTTTTATGAATCATGTCATTATTATTATTATTTAAGACAATGTATGGCCGTGACTTTGCTTGTGTTATTGGATTTTAAATTCCCAATTTTTAGTGGATTCTTCTTAAAACTGTGATATAAGAAACGTAAATGAAATAACTGAATGGATGTTATTGAAAATATATAGTATATTCAAATCCTGATAAGGGGAAAGATTTTGTATAAAATATTAATATTTACAGATGAAAAAGAGGGAGCAGAGGGAACCTAGTGTTAAGACACTCCGTTCTCCATTTTCCCCCGAATTCTGGAGGCATTGAATCTTAAAAGATAACATAAAAATTTCCGTGAAGTTTTAAAAGCAGTCAGTATATTATAATTTACAGCATATAATGATTATTATTAATAAAACAAGGGACTTTGTCATAATTCTTATAAATCTACGGGAAAGTGATGCTTTTGAAGTATCGGATGTTTGTTAGACAGATTTATATCTGATTTTAGGGGAGATAATCAAAATGGCCTCTACTGATGATTTTGCTGTAATTTTGATAAAAAACAAAGGATGTGATCACTATCTGTATTTTTAAAAGTAAAAATAGTAACGTACTTATAATAAAAATAAATATTAATTGACACCAGTGTTGGCGTAGGAGCACAAGTGTGCATTTACAGAAACATGACAAGTTGTAGTTTCAATTCCCAATTGAGAAAAAGAAATATTTAATATTTTAATTTCTTCGGTCTGGTAACGAGGCAAAGCCCGGCGTTAAAATCTGCCAGTGAACACGCAATACCTTCAGAATTTGGCGGAAATACATCATACATGCGTTGCATTACCTGACTGAATACAACTGAACGCCGCCCTTTGTAAAAGACAACGCGAGGACCAAAGCGAGGAAATGAAAATATTCAATTATTCATTTTTTCGAAAAAGAAATTAAAAAAATAGGCATGATGTTATCGTACAATCTAAAAAGTACAAAAAAGATGGATGTATTAATACTGAAGGATTCCACTATTTAAGTCCAGGCCTCTTCATCAGAACAGCTCGATGCTACCATGTTATTAAGCCTGAGGTACATATAACTGTCCAGTTTCATGATAATTCAATTAATACAGGTGTCTCAAATTCAGTATATTGAATTTTGTCATACTTTTTTACTACGAGTAAAAAAGAAAATTGTTCTAAGGTCTTTGTCAACGTATTCAGAATGAACTGAAAATCGTCAATCGTTAGAAATATTACCCGTCTTGTGACGGAACTCATATTCATCAAGTTTTTCAGCACTAAATAAATATTATCTTAAATGGGAATTAACCTCGAAAATATGATTTATGTACTAACGGTATCGCTCACATGTTTCTATATATAAATAAATTTTGTTTTTGTGCAAGTGATTTGTAAGCTGGAGAAAAACGAAATGAAGAATATCGCGTACAAGGAACTACTATCGTATTATCGTACTGTGTTCTTGTCTATTGAAAACGAACGGAAACAAAAACAAACATATAATAATAGCTTTTACATGCATGCTTTTGCATGCTTACCCGCGTGGTCAAACGGAAGTAACTGAAGTATGACGTTGTAAGTTTCCGAGGTGGCTCCAACCGCAGGTGCAGAGATTAACGCTGTATAATATAGCCTATATTGTAGAAGACAGTAGATGGACTATTTAAAACGGAAAAGTTAACGAAAATTCAATTTGAACAACAGTTCCTTAGATTAGTTCATAGACACCAACAACTCTTCCGCTTTATAATATTAAAATAAATGTAAAACTTATTAATAGATATTTAAAATTAAAAATTAAAAAAAATTAAATTAGCTTCACGCTATATCCCGCACTCAGCAGGGTAGGCAGAGGGAACCTAGTGTTAAGACACTCCGTTCCCCACTTTCTGCCGAATTCTGGAGGCATTGCGTGTTGAGTGGTAATAGATATTTCTAGACAAATAATATGGCCACCCGAAAAGTACAAAAATAAAACGAGATCGACAACTGAAATTCAAACTCAAAAATAACAGATTGTGCGAAATACAATATAGATATAAATAAATATATATTCAACAGAAAAAAAATTGAGGAAATGAAAATCGGTCGAGATGTCTTACAGACGACAAGTGGACAGTTGGTTATTAGTTAAGATTAGGACGCGTAATGGTGTGTGGAACAGAAATAATTAATGTCACACAGGTTGTTTACATCTGTGGGTGTCCAGCTTTAGTCCAAGATACATATTTAAATTTGCTAAAGGTCAAATATTTGGGAATGACGCGTGTGTTTTATGCCAACATTTGAAGAATTCGTTTTGGTGTATTAGTTATTGTGGTCCGGATTGGTATAACGGCAGAGCGTCTGGCTGTATAAACGCTGCTCAATATGCAATATCCCAAATTATTGGAATTATCATTTGGGGTGAGTGAGTCTTTGTGCGTGGGTCACCTCTGCCTTCCGGTTGCAACGTGAAGCTGAAAAAAATGTAATTATGATATTTGATACGAAAATTAAATATAGTAAAAATATAAAAAGGATGCTGTCCACCTCTGTCTGTAATGTTTTAGTTTAAAATACATAGCTTAAAAAAACGAATAAACATGCATATTCAAGTTCAGGTTCCATCATCACACCAGCTCGTTGGTGCCATAATATTGTACATAGTTTATTACAACTCGACCTAATAAAAGTGTGTTAAGGACACTGGGTTTTCTCTACCTACCGAAAAAACGTGAATCTATTGTGTTATAGTTTCTAACTACTATGCTAAACAAAAATTTAAAGGATTAAAAAATACGATTCCACAATACATATTTTGTACAAACAAATAAGATAAAACAAAATAGTCAAAATCATCCCATCAAAGGATATGTCAAGTGAATTTACTATAGGTAACAATTATCACTCACTCATTCTTACTAATACGTTTCGGTGCCAAGACATCTATCAAAGTGTTATCGGCTCGTAAATGACTTGGCTGTTCATTTTAAACTACGGTTATAATTTATTAATGAAGAGGGTTAATGACATCTATAATTTTTCATTTTCTTCGTAAGCAGAAGTCACTTTTTAGGGTTCAGTACCATAAAAGGAAAAAACGGAACTCTCCAGTCAGTTTGTTGTCCATCAAGACCGTTTATTTCGAGATCGTTTGGAAATATCGAATAATTTTGAATATCTGATATTAATATCAGATATTCAAAATACGGTACACAGAAACAATCAAGCTTCTAAGTCAACGCGATCAAAAGATACATCGTTATGTCATTTAACTAAGCAAATTTATAAAATATGAAATTCGCTGCATACTCAGAAACTATAGGCACCCGTGGAGTTACGATACCAGTAAAGAAAAAAAATCGGAAAAGTGAACATTTATTAGATATTTTATAGAAAAAAAGTTACAAATTTAGATTTGTAGTTCAGCTTGCTTCAGTTTGCTGATTTAATTTAGCTATGCAAAGTTATGTTTGTTATTTTTATACATCACCGTGTAAATAAAATCTAGGATATTTTCTTTAAACCTATAATTATAAATTTAACATGAAATGAAAACTTGTAGTAGAAATAATAAAGAAATACGAAAAATTAAAAGTTATATTCATACTACAGATAAAAACGATTATAAATTTATATTGGTAGCTCATTATGACGCGGGCGTCATCACTTTTTACTTAAATAAACTTCAGTACATTGGTGCGAACTCCTCTGTGGTTGATCGTGACTCGCACTTGACCGTTTGTTTTTTTATTCAACATTCAGTGATACAAACACGGTGTTTTATGGTACTGAAAGAAGAACTGACAGTACCTACTCGAGATTTGAATTAATGATGCAAAATATCATGGAAATAATATTAAAAAATATATTAGCGCGAAGTTATGAAATCTATATATATAAAAGGACTTGTGCTGACTGACTGAGGTAAGACGCACGCAGAGCCGTAACCGCTGATTGTAGAAACGTGAAACTTGGGCAGATGTTTATTTTCATATTCTGGACATCCACTAAGAAGGGAATTTCAAAAATTTTAACCCTAAAGGGATGAAATAGGGGTTAAAAGTTTGTATAGAAAAAAAAAATAATCTGCACCGATTTTTATAAAAATTGGAATTCAGACTCTTAAAAATATTTCATTGAACACGTGTTTCATGGTTTTTAAGAACTCACCCCCTAAGGGTTCAAATAAGGGGTTGAAAGTTTATATGGAAAAATCTTTAAATTGCCACCGATTTTTATAAAAATTTAAATTCAGTCTGTTAAAAATATTTTATTGAACACGTGTTTCGTGGTTTTTTTAGAATTCACTCCTAATAAGCAGGCGAAGCCGCGCGCGCCCTCTAGTATTATATAAAAAAACTCCAAAAATGACGTTCAAGAAAGAAAACTTGTTAAGAATTATCAACCACCAGTAGGTTTTCATTAGAAACTTACTTATTGTAAATTTTATTTGACTAGTATTACATAGTTGTAGTAATAGTAGTATTTTTTGTACGAATATCTAATATTACAAATATTATGTCATTGTCAATACAATTTTGAAACATTAACAGATCGACGTATCGATTTTATTTATTTACATTTCTTATTTTAAAATTTAAATAATGTACAATATTTTGCTTAGAAATAGTAATTCTTATTACATATTATATAACCGTAGTGCCACTTTTTATAAAAGTAAAATTTGAAATATACAACCTAAAAAATGAAGCGTGCAAAATGACACTGATCGCTCTTATAAATCCGCTCTAGTTAAACGCATTATACATTTTAATGAGCTTTAAGTTGCAATATATTAAATTGGACTACTTAATATTTTAATTTATTCATTTACTGTTAATTTAAATAATAAACGATTCTTTTAACCATTTTTTCTATTTGGCAGAAAGTGGTAAATGGAGTCGCTTACCGCTTTCCACCCGAATTCTAGACTTATGTGACGGAACTCAACGCTGTAGTTCGTATTCCCATCATAAGAAAATGAAAATATAATCACTCGAGTGGAATTGAAAATCACAACCGCTCTCTTTTCAGTCAGACGCATTCCCACTGCGCCATGAGGGCCTCAATTATATTATATATCAATTATTTAATAAGTAAGAAGGAAATTACTCTTGGCATATTTAACTTTAATATGTAAATTTGTATTGTAGCTTTATCTCGTAAGCTGTATTCCGTATATAGAAAGTATTTAAATACTTTCAACACAACATCACAACAAAAATATTCAAATTATTCCTACAATCAAGAAGTTTTGTGTTAATTAAATGTAATTCCTAGATACAAGTAGGTATGCCCGGAGTGAAATGTACCACCAAATAAATGAACAAATGTAACCCCGTAATAACTTTTATAATTTAACCCGCCAGCCCGCCCGTCGAGTGACAAGATGACGTGACAGTCAAGGAAAGTCATGTCTCCATTTCAAATTTTGAGCCATTTTTAATAGTTTGTTTTTGTATCTTTCCTTTCATTATCTGTCATATTTTATTTTGGTTAAATATGAACATTTATAGTCTTTGATTTTTTTTCACGCTTTACGCTGCGTTTTACGCTGTTCCGCACACAGCAGGGTGTCTGGCTGGCAGGTGGCAGGGGCACCCTGCTGTGTGCGGAGAGGGAACCTAGTTTTAAGACACTCCCTTTCTCATTTTCCTCCGATTTTTTTGAGGCATTGCATAATGTGTGGCGGAACTCAACGCCGGGCGGGCGATTTGCCTTGGTGCCAGAGCGAAGTAATGAAAATATTAATAAATAATAATTCATTATCTCGTATGAGGTTCGAACCCACAACTGTCACACTCTTGTGCCTCTGCACCGCAACGGCCTTAATCGGCCTCGGCCTTTGTTAATTAAATATTAAATAATGAATTTTTGTTGAAATAATCCTCTGTCTACAAAGTCTTTGTAAAATTTTGAAATAAAGGTAGATACATAAATAAATTTTGAAATCATAGAAATTAATTTGAACAAGGTTAGTTTTACTTTATCGGATCATATACATAAATGTTAGACGACTTCTGATTATATGAGACCAGTTGTAATGCAACTAAAATATTTAATATTTAATATTCTTATTTTTTCGCTCTGGTAACTTCTAATTTCCAAAACATTTAATGATGTATGAGTATTAATTAAAATTAAGATATAAGAGATTGAAATAACAATTTTCATAAATAATTATGATAAGAATTCTTTTCTTTAATAAATACAATCCTTCATTAGTAATTTTTGCAAAAGAATAATATTTTTACCTTCGCTACTAAATAAACGTTATTTTATTTATTTTCATAAGAAATGAGTAAATTTAACCTGAATCCAAAACTAAATAGTAACGGAATGGAATCGTAATATTGATTTCGTCTAAGAGCTTGTTAACAGTCGCGCTAAGTGAGTTACTGTGTAGGCGCCGTACACTCACGGACATTATTAGGTGAACGATACTTTTTTTTATATTTTACTAGAAAACTTCAAAATAAACGATTTATATTTCTTATATCTTAACATTTCGATGTTTTATTTGGAGAGAAGAAAGATATAGCTTTAATCTTCTTTGATGCATTCTTGCTACTGGAACTAAAGTGCAAAAAATTATGTCACAAATCCGGACACAATACTTACAATTGAATTGTAATAACTGTTTAAATTGAATTTGAACCCAAAATAAAGTGTAATATATAAGTAATAATCATCTATCAGAAAAAAAAATCTAAATAATATTTGGTTAATATCATTATGATCAATAAAAAAAATAGAGGCCAGTCGTCTCGCAGCGGCACAAAGTGTGACTGTAAAACCGACTGGTTGTGGGTTCGATCCCCACTCGAGGAGATGAAATATTTACTTAAATTTATATTTACATTTCTTCGCTCTGGTGTCGAGGCAATGCGCGGGGTTGAGTTCTGCCACTTAACACGCAATGCCGCCAGAATACGGTAGAAAGTGCGGAATGGAGTGTCTTGCACTAGGTTACCTCTGCCTACCCTGCTGTGGTGCCGTGTGCGGGATACAGCGTTAAGCTGATTTATTTATTTTTTTATAAAAAATGAAAACAGGAAATAATGGATATGTATTCTTTATTTCCCTTATAACAGAACAATCTAATACATTTTTAAAGATTATCTTTCTTTCAATAATTATGTTTGATATTATTTAAGAATCAAACATTTAAATAATAGAACCTATTATCTATTTGTTAAATAAAATCGGTCTATTTGGACTTACCACTAAGTCATGGCGACTAACACAATGCCTATTGATAAGCCGTTGTTATGATAGGTATAAAAATAATATTTATTCCGCCAATAAACAAGGGGCAGCAATATAACAAATTTTACGGTTATTCCACATCAAATGTATACTTTTGTATAGTGTTACTGCACGCCTATGAATAACATTGATTAATTTCTTTGAATAACATTTATTTAACTACAAAGTTTAGTAATTCAATTAGCAGGATTTTATTCTGTAGTATCTTAAATGATATATTTTTTTTGGCTACAAATGATATATTTTTTTTTCTTTGTTATTTTTATGGTTAAATTTTTATGTAAAGACATAATACTATATGATACATTAGTATATAATACAAGAGAAGCAGTGTTATCATAGTTTTGCTTTTTTGTATATATTTTTTAATATAGGTACTTAAAAGATAAAATATCCTTAAAAATATACAAAATCAAAATATAAAAGAAAGGATATCACACTAGAAAAATATTTTTAGAACACGTATAAAAAAATATTCAGTCGGACATGAACCAGCAACTCTTGGAAAACATACACCACTATTCACTAAATATAATCGGTCAGGAAAAAAAATATTAAAAAAATCAAGAGAAAATCTCAAAATTAATACATAACAATTATATTTGTACACCAGATGTTAAGTGAGAAATATCAAAAGCGTGCCACAGAATGTAACCTAATTACAGCGCATCGGACCATCCCGAGTGAAATCACGAGTTCTTAATTAAATTTAAATCTAATCTGGATTCTTTCAAACACTATCCATTTGTTTTATTTCATTCGTTTTAATTATAAACATTTTATTATTTAATTTTTATTTCTCACGTTTTTCTATATATTCTTATTATGTAATGTTTTTACCTAAAACTACTCTTTTCTTTAAGTCTATTTTTTATTTATGCATTATTTATATTTTTTTTAATATACATTTTTTAATTAGTATGCAATTGGCAGCTCATTTTGATATATATTCAGTAAAGAGTGTCGTTTGATTATATTTTTATATTAAAATAATAAAATTGTCGAAATGCTCATCTTAAACTAAAACTGACGCGGTTAATGCATTCGATTAATAACTACACTGCTTAGGATTATTGATTATATCTATTTTATTTTAAAAATTTTAATAATTATTATTGTTACAAGAAAAGCAAAAATCATATATTCGTAAGCTTTTCTGAAACACTACATGTACAACATTGCAATATTTATCAATGAAATTAAGGCCAAGTTTAGCGAATGTGTAAGTTGCATAGTACCTACATACGTCTTAGTGATATCAATAAAGCTGCTGACCATGTGTCGCTGTCTTTTACGGGATCTTATAGCGTAAACAAAAATAGTCTAGTGCAGATATTTAACTCTTGTTTTACACTTTCAATATCTATTGAGATACTGCTTATTGGATAGTGGGATTCTATTTCACATTTAATATATCAACATGACAATACAATCACTTTAAAAAACTTTATATATTCAATAAATCTTTTATGTAATCTATTATACATTTATATATTTTTTGTGTGTATGAGATACCATTGTCTCTTGCGCTTTTAGGATTTTAAAAATGTTTACTTTTCCCATACCCATAAAAAATATATATTAGAATTTAATTTTTGTGAATAATATAATATAGTTTGTAGTTTTTTTAATTATAACTTACAATAAAAATATAATAAATTACAAAACTCTGAACTACTCCTGTGTCTGTGTCGTATAACATACTCTCGTTTCGTCGTTTTGAATTATAAACTAAACACATCACATCTAAATCTATTTTAAATGAAAAGTAAAGTGGGACAGTGAACTTTGAGGGAACCTTTGAATGAATCTAGATTAGATTTTAAATTAATTAAGGATGAGCATCCCGAGGGGTGGATTAAAAGTTCCATTATGGCAACGTTTTATAAAACGTCTGTAAGCCTATTGGCAATTGTGTCTGTGCTCGCGACCAGTTGTAGGTTCGATTCCCACTTGAGAAAATGAAATATTGATTATTTTCATTTCTTCGCTCTGGTCACTCTGCTCTGGCACAGCGCATCGTTGAGTTCCGCCGCTCAACACGAAATGCCTCGAGAATTCAGTGAAAAGTGGGGAACGGAGTATCGGTAACACTAAGCTCGCTCTGCTCACCATGCATTATGAGTAAATTGTATATGACCATGGCCTTTTTTACTATATGCTCTACTATACAGGATAGTTTTTATTTAGAAGAGAGGAAGTAGAACGGTGAAAGAGGAGGATAAAAAGTCGTCAAAACAGATCTCTGTTTTCACGACTTTTTACCCTCCTCTTTCACCGTTAATGACAGATCTCTGTCATTAAATGTATTGTCACAATGTAGAATTATTGTAAAAAAGACATTATGTGAAAAGAAATGTGGAAGATATACGTATGTCTTAATAGGAACATACGTTTCTATAGTAACATTATTTAGGTTTACTTTAAATATTTAAAGCGTTAAATTTTGACAATTCTTATTCTACAGAAATATTTTAAGATAAAATTATTCAGTACTACTCTGTATTTACTAAACCACAAAAATGTACTTTGTGAACCTAGAACTTTGCCACAGCCATGCGAAATAAGTCATCATTTACAATTATTTAATAATAAAAATAAATCTACTTTAGACGCGTGCTATGATACATTAACATAAAATTACATAATTTGCGTGTAAATATGTTCATTTTGTTCAGGAATTATTTTGTTGTAATAAAAATATCTAATAATGACCTCGGTAATGTTTCCTAATAAAAATATACTTGTTTTAGCTATGGCTAGTTCTAAACCACAGATATAATCATTTGTACTTATCAAGAAGATTTATGAAATAAAATAAAAAAATAAACAAACGGAACGATGAATTTATATTACACTTTGGGGTACGATTTACGGTTTAGTATGTCCTATAATGTTTGGTTATATAAAATACGGCAAAGTATAAAGACAACAACGACAAGTAAAGTAGAAAAAAACGGAGTGATTTATCACTACACTACACCCTTTCAGCTTTTACAACATAATACTTATCTGTCCTTATCGACTGAAATGCAGCTACTATTATCATTTGGCATAATAAAAAAAAAACATATAATAAAAATAGCCTAATGTCCAATTAAAATGGCCGGCAGTGTAAAAATTTTCATGTTTAGTTCACATTTACTCAGCTATGAGACTTCTGTCAACAGTTATTCTGAATGTAATCGAGAGAGCCTTGAACCCGCATTCTCGATTATATTTGACTAAATTTATATTGCAATTTAGATTTTACTACTGAATTATTTGAATGAATGTTTGTTAGTAATTGTGGTTTATAGAAAAGTGTCATAGTTTAAAGTTTCAGATTTTAATCAGTTCTTCAATTTGTTAATTTAATAGAGATCAAGGAATTCATTTAACCTGTCGTGGCGCAATGGAACAGACGTAAACGCGTTGGTAGTAGGTTCCCAAATCAGGGCAATGAATTATTTTCAATCCAGTGAGATGAAAGTGCAGCATTGAGCTTCAT
The DNA here is from genome assembly GCA_018249695.1 of Heliconius erato demophoon. Classification (NCBI taxonomy): domain Eukaryota; kingdom Metazoa; phylum Arthropoda; class Insecta; order Lepidoptera; family Nymphalidae; genus Heliconius; species Heliconius erato. Next base: position 21,075 of record DWQW01002977.1, read on the forward strand.
AACTCAAGACGCAACGATTCGAATTCGTGTAGAGAACAAGAAAGTGCCAGGTGTACGCGGGATAAGGCATGAAACTGAAAGGGAAAATATATTTATCTCATAATATTTGGCTTTAAATCACTAGGTGTGTTTTTTAATATATAAAGATTCTGAATTAATTTTAACTTCTACCAAGAATAATCGAAAACTTAAAATTATTATTTTTATGGGTCTAATAAAAAATCATCGATGTCAACAATTAACTAAGTAACCATGGAAACAGTAAACAAAAGTGTATCACACTCGCTTCGTCACTTTGACAATGTAATAAATTGATTTTATTATTTTCCCCAGCCGCAGCGGGGATGCGGCCCTTCAGTAGGTCAGTAATGTCAGCAAAACAAAAGTTAATATCTGCCCATATTTAACTGAAATACCATATTTTAAATTATTAGCTTGTTGTAATCGCATTATTTCCCACTTTCCATTTATTTCAGAAGAATTTGAGGGTACAGATCTTTTTTAAGCATAATTTTTAATGCTATTTAAATGCTAATCCAAGTTAATAATTACTCATATGCCACCAGTGTTATAATTAAAAAGATAAATAAATTGACAGCAACGGTCAATAATCACTTCGTTCCTTTCCTACAGTGCAAGAAAAGTGTGAGATTATACTTAAAAACTTAATAACTAATAATAAATAAAATTATTTCAACGTTGAGTTCCGCCATTTAACACGCAATGTTTCCAGAATGCAGCAGAAAATGAAGAACTCAAGTTGTTTAATAGGACCAGAGGGCTTTCACATTAAGATTTCAGGTTCCCTCGGCCACCCTTAAATGTGAATAAAAAAATATACAACGTTTAATTTCTACTATAGTCAACTACAAGTTATTCAATATTACCCAAAATGCCACCATTCGCTTAGTACTATCTGTACAACACATCATAAACACGCACATAATATTATCGAAGGGACACAATAGTTATGCCTAAATTCATATGGAGACTCAGAAAATGACCCACTTTCATGAATACTTACGATTATGATGTGTAAATAAAACTATTATAGGTTCGAGTCCTGCTATGTTTTTAATTTTTATACATTTTTCAATAGTTTTCTTTACTTAGTGAATAGTTGACCTTTCCAAATATAAAAACGATATGATACTTATTATGCTTTCTATAAGGACAAAAATATACGTATATCTAGAGGAATTGTACTTTTTCTTAATTTAACTTTTTAAGTGCAAATCGTACTTACTTTACAAATTTTGATAGAGTTAGAGAATTTTTGGTGATACAACATTACAAATAAAATATCAAAAGTCACTATTAATTCTACATCTGCTAAAGAATTTGGAAATAAATGTTAAAATGTTCAGTTGAAATTAAGACAAGGAAATATTTCATAAATATATGTAGAAAAAATATTTTCATTACCATTTCTTAGATAAAAGAAGCGGCTAACTTAACTATACATAGTGCCCTCTGCCTTACAAAATGCCAGAAGTAATAAAAACTATATAAATAGAATACTTTTACATGCCATTTTAAATACAATAACAACTTCAAGGGCTTACAAAACATTATTTTTTTACCTACACAATAAAAAATGTCCGAAGATCCGAAGAGACAGTAGAGACGATATTTATAAAATTTATAACCTAAAAACAATATTACATTAAATAGAAACATTTATAAAAAGAAAGTTGTTCTTAAACAGATAAAGTACAAACATTAATTTGAGTTACCGATAGGTTTTGCTGTGATACCTTTTAGGCTCGCTCCACACTATAGGGCAGATCTCGGTTCGTTTTTTTTTTGTATAGGAAAAGCAATAGGTATATTCATATTGATATCATCGCTCAATACCTCCAGAATCCGGCAGAAAGTAGGAAGCGGAGTGTCTTAACACTAGGTTCCCTCGCCTACCCTGCTGTTTATGGGATACAGCGTGAAGCTGATTTGATTTGATTTGATATCATCGCGCTAATATGATATGCAAGAAACAAATGAAAAGAGAAATCGGTTCATTTTCAATAACACAGTATCGATACTGTAGGAAAGCGACATTATAATTTATAATAGTTAAAAAAAATTAAAACATTCTTTTTCCACCACAATATATTAAAAACACGAATGTAATTTACTAGTAGGCAGTCCAAGGTTCTATCCGCCATTTTCCAATTCCATCATCAGACCAGCTTGATGTACAACCTTACTTAGAGTATATAGAGAATACTTAGAGTTTATTACATAGTGATTTAGCTACAAATGTTAGGAAGCATATGGATCCCCCGACGAACATGTAACTGCTGATGATAGAAGACTAAGTTGCCCGTCCTAAGGATAAAGCGTGAAGCTAAAAAATTACAGTTTGGTGGCGGAAAATAATTCATTCCCATTTATGGCAATCGAACCTGCGCCACTGCAGCACGAGCGGCCTCTGTACATACATATCTTTGCTTTCGATCATGAAATTATATTTCACCTATGTAGACTGACAAGAGAAGGACAGGAGATCTGTGAGAGTTTGGACAAAAACGTGAATGTGATGAGATTTATATTCGACTGCGAGTGTCCCTATAGTGTGAATAGATCCTTAAGAATAAGTCAGCCAACCACTATAAATCACTGAGGTATTGCCTTAGAGTGGATAGATTTTGCAAATATTGACAAAATTTATAAAACTTTGTAAGGCGAGGGTCAATCTGACATGTTTATGTTATAGTATAGGCGTCGCGTCGTGTCATTGATCTGGGCAAGAGATTGGTGATACTTTTACAGTAGTATAGATACAGGTACTTCTTGTGATCGAGTGATTCTGAATTTTATTTCTATATTACGTCTAAAAATTTATTTATTTTTACTTTACATGTGTGGATATTCGAGGCCGCACTTTGCCTCGACACCAGAGCGAAAAAATGAAGATATGAAATATTTCATTTTCTAGAGTGGAAATCGAACCCACAACCTGCCACGTTTACAGTCAAATATATATATATATATAACTATATTTAAAAGAAAAATAATTAATAATTAAATTAAATTAAATTGAATATTTAAATCTAATATCTACTATCAAAGGTTGCCCAATTATAGCTTAAAATACAATAAATAATTATTTTACCCTCAAAACATAATTAAAGTATAAGATTAACATAAAAACAACAAATTTCTACAATAACATACCAAACAAAGTGTATTCGAGAATAAAAACGTTTATACCAATCCAATTATTCTTCGTCCAAAGCACTCACGTTGGAACGAAGTGGACTAATTGCCTAACATTGTTTCAGGTCACGAAGCGGAATTTTGGCGTCAACAAGCGAAAAATCGGAAGGAAAATCTGA